>CAUYQV010063832.1:0-40471 GCA_963574575.1 Galagoides demidoff
TATTGGAAGAGGAGCTACTTATTTCATGAGTCAACTGTATTGTCAAGAGGGAATTTCCTTGAGTTACAAACAAAAGTAGTTTGTTTTTTTTTTTGAGACAGAGCCTCAAGCTGTCCCCCTGGATAGAGTGCTATGGCATCAAAGCTCACAGCAACCTCCAACTCCTGGGCTCAAGTAAGTCTCCTGCCTCAGCCTCCCAAGTAGCTGGGACCACAGGCGCCTGCCACAACCCCCAGCTATTTTTTGGTTGCAGCCATCATTGTTTGGCAGGCCTGGGCTGTATTCGAACCCACCACCTTAGGTGTATGTGGCTGGTGCCTCAGCCACTTGAGCCACAGGCGCTGAGCCTCAGTACCATATTCTAAGGCTATTGATAAGAAGAAGCACAAAAATGAGATGGGGCACTGTGCAGGCTGGGACCAGACAGGAAGAAGGTGACATTAATACTGAGTGGTGACACAGGGCAAACTGGAGTTAGAAAGGGGTTGGAGTGAGGAGTATGATCTAGGCTGAGAGAATGACTTGTGCAAAGCCCCGGAAAGAAGAAAGAGACTAGAACTTGCCATGATGCTCTGGTTTAGAGAGTGATGCCACTCTTAATTAATTAATTAATTAATGCCACTAAACCTAACTGCCTATTGAATTGCTAAATGCTTTCATTGCCCATTCCCAAGTTCAGAAAGAATCCCAAAAATGGACTCAACCTACTGTCAAGTTGAAACAGACTATTCTCTGATACCCACAAAGATTTAGCCTAACTAGGCCATCTTAGCCCATCCTCACCACTTTCTTGCTGATGTTTATAGCTTCTCTTGCCATTTAGTAAGTCAGTCAATCAGCAAGCACTTTGCTAAACACCTGCTCCCCAAAGTGCTCTACCTTGCTCCCCAGAGGTGAGTGGGGTCAGTATTTTCCACATCACTGAATCCCACTCAGAATCCAGTAAAGTGCTTAGGACATAATGGTACCATAAAGACTAAAAGAAAATAAATTCAGCTGATGGCACAGTTATGGCCTCAACCAAGTTCTCCACATTCTCAGTCCCTCCCAAACTCTGCTGCTGCATATCAGGGCACTCCTACCTGATCCTTAGACTCTGCCACTTGGAAATGCCAAGATATCAGCACAGAGAGAAGTATAGCTTCTTGGATAAAAGCAGAAGTTACAAAATCAGAATGATCAGCCAGGCACAGGGTCTCATGCTTGTAATCCTAGCACTTTGGGAGATTGAGACAGGTGGATTGTTTTGAGCTCACAGGTTTGAGAACAGCCTGAGCCAGAGTAAGACCTCATCTCTAAAAATAGCCAGGCATTGTGTTGGGTGCCTATAGTCCCAGTTACTCAGGTGGCTGAGGCAAGAGAATCACTTGACCCTAAGAGTTTGAGATTCTGTGAGCTGTGACACCAGGGCACTCTACCGAGGGCAACAAAGTGAGACTCTGTTTAAAAAAAAAATCAGAATAATCTGCCTGGCATGGTGGCTTGCACCTGTAATCCTAGTACTCTGGGAGGCCACGACAGGTGGATTGTTTGAGCTCAGGAGTTCAAGACCAGCCTGAGCAAGAGTGAGACCCCATCTCTACTAAAAATAGAAAAATTAGCCAGATGTGGTGGCACATATATGTAGTCCCAGCTACTCGGGAGGCTGAGGTAGGAGGATCGCTTGACCCCAGGAGTTTGATTTTGCTGTAAGCTATGACGACACCACAGCACTCTAGCCTGGGACAACAGAATGAGACTCTGTTTCAAAAAAAAATCATACTAATTTAAGTGGAATCCTGTTACAGTTTTATGATATGTAAAAAGTCACTCAACCTGCAGCACACTCTATTTTTCTTCATCTGTAAAACGAAAATAATAGCAGCCCTTTCACTGGGTTAGTTGAATGAATGTAAGTAGGCCGAATTGAGAGTAGCAAGGAAATAAGACAGACTATATAAGGAAATTATCATACTGCTTGGCATATAAAATGCACTCAATAAATGGTAGCTGTAGTAGAATGATAGAGGTGATGTGATAGTGAGGGAGACGATGGTGAAGTAGGAGGACTGGTTGTCAGTCTTGTAAGTCATTGGTTTGAGCAGCAACAAGCTCCACCAGCCCAGGCAGCTTCTTCCAGAAGCAGGCCCTGAATAGGACGCGTGTAAGAAATCCTCTGTCCCTGAGACACTGCCCGTGATCTGACCTCCGCAGGGAGCCCTAGCCTGCGTCACTAGCCTTCACTGCTCTCTCCACCCAAGCCGGCCGGCACAAGGTAGGAACGTGAGGAGGCGGGACTGGATACCGCGCGGCTGGGCCAATTACGCGGCAGGAGGATCCCAGCCAATGGCAGAGGTGCTCTGGGGCCCTGAGGGCGGAGTCATACGAAGGAGCGGCGGCGTCATAGGTCACTGGGCGGGATGTGGGTAGGGCGAGGGGCTCCGACGGGGCGGAGCAGCGGTGGCCAAGCAGTCAGGGCGGCGATGGCGGCGGCTGTGGCGACGACTGCGGCCCAGGGACCGGCAACCAGCGCGGATGGTGCCTCCTCAGTGCACTGGTTCCGCAAAGGACTGCGGCTCCACGACAACCCGGCGCTGCTGGCGGCCGTGCGCGGAGCGCGCTGCGTGCGCTGCGTTTACATCCTCGACCCGTGGTTCGCGGCCTCCTCCTCAGTCGGGATCAACCGATGGAGGTAAGGGAGACCCGGGGCGGGGTCGTGGGGCCGAGGGAGTCACCAGGACCTTGGGCCAGCTGGCGAATAACCCGGTCCTTGCATCCCAGCACGGCCGGAAAGCTCCGGCTCGAGGGAGTGGGGCCGGGGGACGGAGTGGGCTCTTACGAGGGGAGAATCCGGGACTGGGGAAGTAATTAGTCATCGTACCAATGCCCTGGGTGGGCCAGAGCTCAACCTCTGACATAGAGCTTTCGCGCTGTGTGTTAGCCCCTTTGAGCTTTACAACATACTTGTGGGACAGAAATCCTAGTCCCCATTTTATAGATGAGACTCTTGAGCACTGGAGACGCAAAGTTGACTTGCCCAAGGACTTGCAGCCAGTAAGTAGCAGAACGGAACTCCTGGTCCAGGGCTCTTAGGAGCGTATTCAGGGAGGAGAAGAAGGAGTATTGTGTGGTGTGAGAGCAGAAGTCAGTTTCTGGTCACATTCTTCAAGTGAAGAGCCCCTTGCTGGCTCTGGAAGGTCATCTCTAAGCCTCTAGTTTGTTTGAATCCACTCTATCACCCATCCTGGCTTCTCTTCACCCAGAATGCCCCCTGCCAGTGAAGGTGTCTAAAGACCCTGGCTTGGCATTAGATAAGGTCTTTCTTCTCCCCTATGTCATAGATAAAGACTCCAAGGGCATCTTCAGGTAAAGGCACTTTGTGTCTTAAGCTCTAGAACAGTACTTAACCCAATTTGGAAAATCCCCTCAGCAGCTATGACCTTGCTAGAAAAATTAAAAAGGAACCAAGCAAAGAATCATCCCATTTTCTTGCTTCCCCAAGATGATTTTAAAGGGCTGTTGAGCCATTATGGATTAGACGTTTATGAACTGATGTGGTAAGGTTAAGGACTGAGAAAGCCATGATATGAAGGGCCCCTCTTTGATAAGTTCCAGGAGATGGAGTCAGCACAGTCATGGGAAAGGATTAACAGATAGGTAGTTGGTGTATTTTCTCTATGACCAAGGAGTTCTGAGACATCGTGTACCCATCACTTGTTAAAACACCCAGCAGCAGTCACTTGGTTTGTTTGCATTGTTCTGGGGGATGTTTGCTTGTAGCCTTGTTGCACTGATGGGCAGGGTTATTTCCAGGATACCACGGCTCTCAGCACACCATTCTTTCTTCTCCAGGGTGTGTGTCCTACTAAGAGAGTGAGTGCTCCTAGCCCTGGGTCTATTAAATGCCCCTATTTATACGGAGGATACAACTAAAGATAGTCCTGTGGAGAGCCTGCCCACACTGTTTTCAGGCTGCTCTATTGCTCTGTCTCTGCTCCAGTTTCTATAGATAGGAGGTTGGATTTGACAAACATCCTCAAATGACCATCCCCAGTGTGGACATTAAGCCAAGCTTCAGACTTTGCTCCCCTCCTTATGGCAGTGTGCCAATTAGAGCAGAGTAAATAGAATCCAGCTACCTGCTTGTTACATTGTCACAAATGAGTTTCTTCTTTTATTGGGTTTTGGCGGACTTTGCATACACTGTCTACTCCTTTGTGGTAGTGGGTATTAAAAATCAACAACAAAATCTCTGTTGCTGATTTAACTCCAGTTGGCTAGAAACTAGGTGTTTATGGATTTTTATGGGACACTCTTTTGTGACTGTGCTTTCAAGTGAGTGAAAGAGAAAAGGAATGTGGCAGCTCTGCTGCCTAAGTCAAATCCTGAAGTCAGAGGCGGTATAGGAATGCCGGTATTGGGTGATTATTTGACGAATGCCTAATATCTTCCAGGCAGTGTGGTAGGTGCTTCTACAGCAGTGAACAAGTAGATGTGTGTCAGTGCTCCTAAAGCTTCTGGGGCCTACATTTTAGTGGGAGAAGATGAGTAAAGAACTATAATTTAGGCTCGGCGCCTGTGGCTCAATCTGCTAAGGCGCCAGCCACGTACACCTAAGGTGGCGGGTTCGAATCCCCAGCCCGGGCCCGCCAACCAACAATGATGGCTGCAATCAAAAAAATGGCCGGGTGTTGTGACAGGCGCCTGTGGTCCCAGCTACTTGGGAGGCAGAGGCAGGAGACTCGCTTGAGCCCAGGAGTTGGAGTTTGCTATGAGCTGTGATGCCCTGGCACTCTACCCAGGGGGATAGCTTGAGGCTCCGTCTCAAAAAAAAAAAAAAAAAAAAGAACTATAATTTAGTAGAACAAAGTGCTATGGAACACCTAAAATATGGGGGTGAACTAGAGTGGTGATTCTCAGCTGTAGCTACACACTGGAATTACCTAAGGATCTTTAAAAGTTGCCCACCCACCCACCTCCATCTCTCCAATTCTATTTAAATTGTTCGGGGTTATGGCCAAGGCATTAAGGTTTTTAAAGTTCTCATTGTAGCAAAGCTTGAGAAACACTAGACTAGGGAACCATAGCCTGAGCCAGGCACCCTGGGAAATGTGTTGCAATGCATTGGTAGGAAGTCTAATTAGTGTTGGCATTCAGAAGAAAGAGGTGAAATAACACAAAACAGATCAAATATGATACCTGCTCCTGGAAACAGACTTTACCACCCCCACTATTCTCCTTCCTGGATGGATGGATCTTGAGCAGAGCTACATTCTGTTTTGTGAACTTGGTTAGACATGGTGGGTTGGGGGTGGGGGGGACCTGGAGCCAGCCATACCTCTGCATAACTATAATGTGTGTACTCTTCCGGTGGCTGTTTCTGGATCCTGGGAGTGGCCTGAGAATTGTGCTACAGCATAAAGTCCTAGCTCTGCAAATGCTTGAGTTGCTGCCTCTGAGAAGCCTCCCTAGGAATGGTGGAGACCATCTGCAAGAGGGGGATCAAAATCTGTGATCCTTATTACCTTCCTGCACCTCCTACTCTGACTCCCACACAGGGTTTTGCTGCAGATTAAAATAACCATGAATGGCACTTTCCAAGAGTAAAAGAGGACCCAGAAAGGCAACCGAGAAATGTGTATATTTATTGGCATAGGAGAAGGCTAGCATACTTCCTGCCATGGTGATAGTGGGAGGTGATAGCTATTTGTAGCTATGAGCCTCAGGACTTTTTTTTTTTTTCTAAGCACCAATTCACTAAACCCTTTCCCATTTTCCCAGCCCACCTTCCTCAAATTTGCTGCATCTAGAAGGAAGTACTGTAGCAAGAACCAAAACAAAAGAAGATGTGAGCAGCTTCTAGATTTAAAATGGTTGTTCAAAATAGGTCCTTGTAGTTTTTAATTACCTTTCTCTCCCTAGCATGTCTTAGATAGGTGTTAGCAACAGTTCTATTTAAATCATTTTACCCTAATTCTATGCTGCTTCTAGGACAAAAAGAGTTGGTAGAAATAAAATATGTTCTTCCTCAGTCTGTTTCTCTCAGAATTAATAAATAAGGTAAATTGGGAACTTCCTAGGGTACTTGGTGAAAGCAAGTATGTCTCTTCCCAAATGCTGAAAGCTAAACACTGTTGGACTGTGGACATAGGTAGTTCTTCCCTGCAACTTGGACAGCAAGAAAGGGTTTGAGACCTATAGTCCACTAGTGGGGAAATTTGATTTTCTCTGAGCTCTTCACGCTGGTACCCAAGTGAGGTACTTTAGTGTTCTTCTGCCAAGGAAATGTTTCTGTTTTCCCAAAAGAGATGAAAACCTTCTTCATCTTTCTCTTTGAAATTAGGAAAAAATCAGTTTATTTTATTTATGTATTTAATATTTAAATATTTACGTATTTCTAAGTGTTGCTTAGGTACTTAGATCTGAGTATCTGAATGATGTTTAGAAATAAATTCCTTCCATGGATTTTGGGTTTAGGTTATCCCTTTTGATGGGTCTTAAGCTCTCTTAATTACTTAAGAGAAAGTAATTTCTATTAATATCCTGTGTAGCCAATCTGTGCCAGCCAATGGTATTATGGTTAGAAGATAACCTTGGCTTGAAGCAGAGGAACTGATCAAAAGCCATCTGGACCCAAATGAAGCGTTCCCTGTCATCTTCCCTTCCCCCATTAATAACAAATAAATAAAATATGCCTTAACATAGAATCTGCCATCCCTAAATATAAGAGAAGCACCTTCCCTAAAAATAAGTGCTTAACTAAAGGATCTGCCTGTTTTGTTATAAAGGGAAAGCCCCATGGAGTCCCTGAATTACAGAGTCTTCTCTTTATTTTTGGAAATCCCAATTCAGTCTTCTCCAGTTCTGTCTGCCTCTGGCTCCAGACAACTTATGTAATGTAATTCATTTGCACGTGTTATCTAATCCAGAGGGTGAGCTTTGCTCAAACAGGACCATGTGCTCTGAATTTTGGCCATGTGAGCTCAGCTCAGAGCTGCCACGGGTGAGGTGCCAGCGTCCAATATCACCACCTCCAATGCCCAGGCAGGTTTCCTTCAGAGTCCCCTCGGTGACATAAAGAGGGATTGGCCATGTGCAGGGGAGGGCTCTAAGAGACCAGAGAAGGACCAAAGAAAGAATGTATGCACCTGTCCCAGGGATCACTTGCCCAGTAACAGCACTGCTCCATACCTGGAAAGCCTCCAAAGTGGTGCCAAAGTGGTAGTTTCCCTTTCTGGCTGCCCGAAGTTGAGATCCTGGGAGCCTTCCTCACATTTCCTGCCTGTAGCCTCCTGTGGGACTGTCCTGGGCCCTTCCTTCCCAGAGGAGCCCTAAAGGGCTTGAGTCTGGAGAGAGCTGGAATTAGAGAAATTGCCAGAGGGCCCAAGAGGAGGCAGAAACCTGGATCTCCAAGAAAGAAAGTTTAATAGAAACAAATTAGAAGTACAGAGAGAAAACCTATAAACAGAGGCTAGAGATAAAGTTCAATTTTTTTGAGCAGTGTTTTGAAACTTTAATGTCCCCTGGTGATTCAGGGGATCTTGCTAAAATATAGATTCTGATTTTGGTTGTATGGGTTGGAGCAGCAGACTACTGGGCAGTTCATGGCCAATTATGTGTTTGTCAAACCACACACAGAGGAGCAAAGATCTGGCAGCAGAGGTCTTGACCTTTGAGTTGAGCTGTTGTGCTTCCTAACGGCTGAGCCCTGAGCAGTGTAGCTTCAAGTGCTCAGGCTGTTTGTGAGAAGCAGTGGAGCCTGGTAGTCAAAAATGAACATACTGAGTCAGACAAATTCCCTGGGTTTGAATTCTGACCACTTATTAGGTATATGATGTTGGGCAGGTTACTTAATCTCTCTTTATGCCTGTTTCCTCATCCATAAGATGTGAATAATACTTCATGGAGCTGCTTTAGTTACTGGGTTCAGAAAGCCTTCTGCTTTCTGCCTCAGCTATAGGCATCTGTTATCAAAGAAGGAAAGAGCTCTCATAGAATTGTCTGTACTTTAGAGATGCCACAAGGAATCTCCTTTTAGTAAATGAAGTCTAAAAATGAAGTTCTGTAGAAGGCAGTTTGTTACATGTTCTGGAACCTGGATTTCATGCACATTTCAGCCTTATTTATAGCTTAAATTCAAAGCCCTGTGCAATCTGGTGGACTGTAAAGGAAGAGGCCCCCAAAGTACATGACAGGAATATTCCTGGATGCTGCAGATGGAGGGCACTCTGTCCTAGGGTCGTGGAATTTAAAATGCTGTGGTGATCTCTTGTCCTTCTACCTGGCAGGGTCCAGGATTCAGGTGGCTTGAGGCTATTGTATGGCTCTCTCATACTTTTCCTTCTGGGAGAAGGGTGAGGCCTGGGGGAGGCCTACAAGTGTGTCACTCATCACTCATTTGTCACTCCACTCCCTCATTACTCATCAGCTCCTTGGTCCTTTTCTGAGGGTGTCAGTTTTTCAGAAACAGAAATTCACAGAGGTGGAACTCTTAGTTGGCATAAAACGGCATTCAACCTGTCAGAGTCACCTATTCCATCCCCTGGTCGGTTTCCCACACACTCTTTAGCTAATGTGATGTTCTGACCCAACCCCACAGTTCAGCCTGTGCTGGAGTGTGGGTCTGTGGCATTGGCCATGGGAGTATGTCAAGTTGTGTGTCTGTCAGAGGCAGAGGTGGAGGCTGATTCTGGGAGCAGTTAATGCTTCTGAGAGCCTTCATAGTCAGGGAATGTGACATGCCACAGAGGAGGCACAGGGTTTCACTGTGCTCAAAATAAAATCTGGCGATTTCTATTGTTCACAGAGATGAAGGATTCTGGGGAAGGGTGGGTGATGCCAAGGGATAGATAGCAGGTGCTTCAAAGGAGTCTGTGATGTGTGCAGGCCGACCTGTCAGGGCTTGGTTCCTGAGGAGGAAGGTAAGAATGTGAGTGGATCACGTGCACAGCCAGTCCCCAAGTTACAAACATCCAACTGGCATGTGACTCACGCTTAAACAGAGGCTATTACAGTTAAGAAGTAAATGTGGGCACCTGTGGCTCAGTGAGTAAGGCACCGACCCCATATACCAAGGGTGGCCCCAGCCAAACTACAACAAAAAAATTGCCAGGCGTTGTGGTGGGCACCTGTAGTCCCAGCTACTCGGGAGGCTGAGGCAAGAGAATCGCCTAAGCCCAGGAGTTGGAGGTTGCTATGAGCTGTATGACACCACAGCACTCTACCGAGGGCAATAAAGTAAGACTCTGTCTCTAAAAAAAAAAAAAGTAAATATACATTTTCTAACTTACATACAAATTCAACTTGAGAACAAACATACAGAACCTACCTCGTTTGTAATCCGTGGACTGCCTGTAGTCAGGTTGGCATTGGAGAAGGGAATTCCAGATTCGTGAAGTCCTGCAGAACCTCAGCCCCTGGAGCAGTGTCGCTGTGCCACCAAAAGTCCTCAGAAATGAGGCACAGAGAAGAAAACATGGGCTACAGAGTCTGACCAACCTAGGTTCCTATCTCAGCTTTGTCATATAACAACCACGATCTTAGGCAAATTAATTAACCTCTTGGTGTCTGTTTCCTCATCTGTGAAATGAAAATAGTACTATTTCCTTTAAAGTGTTTTGAGAGAATTAAATGAGAAAATGCACTTTAAAAGCATATCCATAATCACATTGATAACCTTTGTCACCTCTGTGGAGAGAAGAAGGGGAGAACGCTTTTTACTGTGTACCCTTTTGTCACTTGGATTTGAACTACATGAATAGTTACCTAGTGAAAATGTTAATTTAACTTAAAAATAAAACACGAAAGACACTCAGCAGATGTTCCTTTCCCTTTCCCCTGGTGATCCAGTTCACCTGCTGGTTCTTGTGTATCAGCAGTTTCTGACCCCAACCTCAACGCCTGCCCCCGCAAGCAAGCGAGGATCTCTAACATGAAGTACCTTCTAAGGCTTTCTTCTTGGGATGAGAACCTGGTTATCAGAGCCCTGGAGAGTGAGCCACCTGCCAAATCTCTGGGGGTCGGGCCATGGCAGCAGAAATACAAAGAAATCCAAAGCATGAAGGCAGAAAGGCAAAGAGTTTGTTTAACCAGAATAAGTAGGATTTTCCAGGCTGTGGCAGTCTTGTTCCTCTGCTGATAGGACCATAATGCTTCCCACTGTAGTCAGAATCACTCCCTGTTTTTTCAGGTGCTCTGATTTGATTCTCAGAAAAACATCATGCTTGGCAGATATTTGCATCCAGCCCTAAAGGTTGACAGGGAGGGAGTGGCTTGCTTCTGATCACTTAGAAACTCACCACTAAGAACTGCTCGCATTTATCCCAAGATTTCTATGTGTCAGGCACCGTGCTAAATGTTTTTCATGCATTGATTTTGTTTTCTTAGCAATTCTGTGAGATTGTACATCAACTCTAAACACAGGTGAACAACAGGTTACAGAGGTTAAGTTACTGCCTAAAGTCACACAGCTATTATTATAGCAAGTGGCAAGGCCAGGTTTCAACCAAGGCAGCACTGATCCATTACCATTTCATGCCTAGGCTAGAACCCAGGCTTCTCTAGTTCTAGTGCTCATGGTGCTACTTACTTGGCATAAGCAGTGAGTCAGTTTCTCCTTGCTTTGTTGGGAAAGAGAGCTATGCTGTTTATGCTGTCACTAACAAGGCCTGTGTGGACTCTGCAGGTTCCTACTTCAGTCTCTGGAAGATCTGGACACAAGTTTAAGAAAACTGAACTCCCGCCTGTTTGTGGTCCGGGGACAGCCAGCTGATGTGTTCCCAAGGCTTTTCAAGGTAAATATGAAGGGCCCCAGAGAAGAGAGTGAGATTCTGCCCTCCTAGGTTTTCTCTACAGATTGAATGATATTCTGACTTAGGGAATGGAAACATCAGGGCTGTTCTGCCCATTTCTAGAGAAATTGGGAGCAAAGGCAGCCGGTCAGTTTGCCCTTGCAATGGAAACTGTGTTAAAGAAAAAATTCTGTGAAACTTTTGTCATGCTGGAAAGTTCCCATTTCAGTCCAGACATAGAATGTAGTAAGTCATTCCGCCCCGGATGCCACTGGCTTCCTTAGATGTTTCTTGGCTCAAACTATCAAGATTTATTAGGACTGTTCTATGCCAAGACTTTGAGGGTGGGGTTTCATGTCTAGCAAGGGCCGTTTCCCATCTTGCTTTGCTCTGCTTATTGGGAAAAAAGTCAGCCTTTCTAAGAGAGCATTCCTGTTTCTTCTAGGGTAAATGATTGGTTAAAATTTTTCATTCGGGAACCACATAAGTTTCTGTTTGCAATATCAGGGGGCCAGTCCAGTTCCCCACAACCCTTTTAAAAAGCATATTTAAAGTCAAATAGAGGCAAAAGTCTTCATGAACAAGGGCTCTAGGACAAACTCCCTTCACCCTTGGCAGCATGCAAGTGTGTCTGTGCTCCTCTCCACCCCAATTCTGAAACAGGAGGAAAAGTCTCATGTTGAGGCAGACAGCTTAGTAAATATGTCATCATTCAGCTCTCCTCGCCACACCCCCACATACATAATTGCACATGCACATACAAATCACACAATGCTAGTAATTGCTGGCATTGACGGAGGGCTGCCTATGAGTCAAGCACTGTTCCAAAGCTTGTTTACATTAACTCACTTATTCCACACAGCAGGCCTGAGAGGTGACTGCTGCTATCCCAATTTTGCAGGTGAAGAAACAATCATTTGCCTGTGGCCCTGAAGGTATTAAGTGTTGGTCTTAGATTCTCTGATTCCAGAGCTGTGTCCTTAACCACCATACCGTATTATATATAAATGTGTTTGCCCCTCTCATCTGCATTGCTCCTTCTCATCCCCACCCCCACCCAGCAGCTCTGAGGTCAGCCCAGTTATAGCCCAGAGATACCGACAGGTCATCCATTCGGTCCTTCATTGTTAATGCTGAACTTCTACTAGGTACTAGGCCACACTGGGTCCTAGGGTAATAATGATGAAAGAGACAGCATGGTGACTGTTCTAAGAGTTTGCACCAACAGGGGAAAGAGGCAAGTAATGGTAATCTTCATTGCATATAACAAATGCTATTATGGGAAAAAGAACAATATGTAAGAGGACCATATTAAAGGAAGAGGTCAAGGAAGGCTTCTTGGAGAAGGTGTCATTTAACAGTACTGTTATTATTGTTCTCAGGGTTACTTGAGTATTTAACGTGATCTGTATGAGGCACTAAGCATGGCATCTAGCTTATAGTAAGGGCTCAATAAATACAATATTTAGTTGCAATTGTTTTCGAATTGGCCCTGCTAAGGACTCACTTCCTAGGCTGGGCTAAGTCAGGACCCAGACCAGCTTGTGCATGGCTAGGACATTTTCCCCTGAGGTTCAAAGCTTTAAAGGACCATGACTAGAGGCTTTGATTAGAATGTGTTTTTCATCTTGCTAGTTGCCTGATCTAGGGCTTTCTGTGAGTTGTCTATACAGTCTTTCACCGTGCCAACTTGCTAGAGCATCTTGAACTTCCTATCAGAAATAACTAAAGATGGGCTCAGCACCTGTGGCTCAAGTGGCTAAGGCGCCAACCACATACACCTAAGGTGGTGGGTTCGAATCCAGCCCGGGCCTGCCAAACAACAATGACGGCTGCAACCCAAAAATAGCCGGGTGTTGTGGCGGGCGCCTGTGGTCCCAGCTACTTGGGAGGCTGAGGCAGGAGACTCGCTTGAGCCCAGGAGTTGGAGGTTGCTGTGAGCTTGATGCCACAGCACTCTACCCAGGGGGACGGCTTGAGACTCTGTCTCAAAATAAATAAATAAATAAATAAATAAATAAATAAAGATGTAAAAAAGAATTCCCTTCTTTTCAACATGCAGAATTCCCCTATTTTCAACATGCAGCCCCTCTGGTCATTTTTCTCTGACCTCTGGACTAAGGATCTTTCCTCCTTCCCTGACTCTCTGAGAGCTGGAGCCTATTAGTTCTGTTTGCTGCTGGCCTCCAGAGTGTTGCTGTGGAAACCATTAAGACACTTCACATAGCACAAGTCTGCCAAGAAAACTAGGCCACAAGTCTGCAGGGCTGTGAGGAGCTCTGAGAAAAGCTTGTTGAACAAGCAAGAGGCAGTCCCTTCCCCCACTATCTCCACCAGTGAGTCAGTGCCTGTTTCTAGGCCTGGGGGTCCCCTGGGAGCACAGTATTTATAGCCTCCTGCTGCATTCTCCTACCTCAAGGACACAGCAAATGCACAAGGCCACCCACCTCTCTCCTAATGCCACTGCTCCTATGCTATTGGCCTCACCTCACTGGCCTGCCCTCCTCAAATTTCCTGAGCCTCAGATTGATTGTTTGCTTTCCAGTTCAAATCACTGTCCATCTAAATTGACTATATTCCCTCCTGGGAAGTAGTGCCTAGCTTCTCCCTCCTCCCCAAACACAGTGTTGAACATAACAGATTCTCTCCCCACAGGAATGGGGGGTGACCCGCTTGACTTTCGAGTATGACTCTGAACCCTTTGGAAAAGAACGGGATGCAGCCATCATGAAAATGGCCAAGGAGGCTGGTGTGGAGGTGGTGACCGAGAACTCTCATACCCTCTATGACCTGGACAGGTAAGATGTGGGTCCCAGGGGTAAGGTTACCATTGGGAAATTTAGTGATTTGGGTCCCTGCAGGGCGGAACTCACAATTGCAAACTCACCTGTTTGCAATATCAGGGGGCCACAACCCTTTGAGGTTCCACTATAGGACCACTTGGCTCATGAGAGATGGCATTTTCTAGAAGCTGGAGGAGAATGGGCTGGAGTTAGGCCCTGTAAAACAGATCCCAAAGGGTTTTACCCAATTTGGTTGGCCAAGAGCCTTATTAGGCCCAAGGCATGGATGCAGTAAGACTCTCCACTTAGGATCTCCACGGATCTGTTCCTAATGTGCTCCAGTCCCTCTGTGCCTCATGCTCCCATTTCCATCCTGCTCCTCTACAGCTGCCCTTTGATCTCAATAGACCCTATCTGTTACCAACAGACCTCTGTTCTCATGGGCCCGGTTTCTGTGCCTAAAACCAGTTCCCTGGGCTCTTGTAGCTATCTGGGTTTCCAGGCCATGCATTTTGGTGCTGCTCAGGGGGCTCCAGAGAACACTGCAGGGAGCTGATAATTACAGAGGTGCCTCCTCCCCTGGTGACAGGCCTCTCTTTCAGAGAGTCTAAGAGAAAACCCTCTTCTCCGCTTCCCTGCTGGAGTTGTCACCTTCCTGCTTTGCTGCTGCTGCTGCTGCCAAGCCAGCAGCCACTACTCCCCACCCCAACTCCCCAGCCCAGTTGCCAGGAAGCTAGGTCACACAGCTGTGCACGTGAGCCTGGCCCTCAGAAGAAGGCTGGGTGTGGAGTTCCTCCTCCTGCCACGTGCCAGAGGAGGGGGAGGTACTGCAGAGGCAGCAGCCAATCTTCTATCTCCACTAGTAGGGAGAGAGCAAGAGAGAAAAAACTGAGAAATGAACTCACCCAGCCAGCTGGGTCTTGCATAAGCTGCTTCTTGGCCAACAAGAGCCTGGCTGGGATAGTATGGAGCCAGGAATCTGTCTCCGTACCCTCCCAATTTGTGCTCATATAAACAGCTTCAGTTCTCTTCTTTATCTTCTTATATATCTTTCCTGGGGGCATGAGTGCAGTTACATTCCCCTGCTCATGAAAATACTTTGTAAACTGCAAGGTACTCTTTAAGTATTAGCTCTTGCCAGCACTCTGGCCTCAGTCTCTGATTTAGGGAGGATAGGCTGTCCTCCATCTCCCTATTCTAATAAATGGAGACTAAGAAGGGGATGATTTTCCAAGACAAGAACATGTTTGTGGCTCTTATCAAAGAATGTCTTCCAAGGCCCTCCCTGGGGGAGAGGCCTATGGGATTTCCCATGGCGTGGAGAGATAGGCCAAGTGCTAAGAAGGCTAGTGGGGGATTAGAGAGATATGGTCAGTCTCCATCTTTAGGCAGCATCTCGTAGGCACCTGGGAACCTGGAATTAAGTTCCCACTTTGTTTGCTCCATTACCTGAGGCACCTGCTCGAGCTCTCTGGGCTTCTGTTTTCCTCTCAGTAAAATGGAGATGTGGCCTCCTTTGCTCCTTCCTTTCCACTCAGGGGTGGGACCTGTGACTAGAGAAGGAAAGCCACCCACAAAACCTTTAGAGCCTGGGCTCTTTTTCCAGTGTTTTGGGCAGGGACCCAAAACAAAGAGCCTTGTTAGTTACGTTAGCTGTCCTTTGGGCTCCCCAGGATCATTGAGTTGAATGGACAGAAGCCACCCCTGACTTACAAGCGCTTTCAGGCCATCATTAGCCGCATGGAGCTGCCCAAGAAGCCAGTGGGCTCAGTGACCAGCCAGCAAATGGAGAGCTGCAGGGCTGAGATCCAGGAGAACCACGACGAGACCTATGGTGTACCCTCCCTGGAGGAGCTGGGTGTGTACTTCCTGCCCAAAGCCTCTAAAGCTGCTGTTTTCTTTTCTGTTTTGTTTTATTTTGTTTTATTCAGACAGTCTTAGTATGTCACCCTCCGTAGAGTGCCAGGGCATCACAGCTCACAGAAACCTCAAACTCTAGGGCTTAAGCGATTCTCTTGCCTTAGCCTCCCAAATAGCTGGGACTATAGGCTCCCGCCACAATGCCCGGCTATTTTTTTGTTATTTTTGTAGTTGTTGCTGTTTAGTCAACCTGGGCCAGTTTGAACCCACCAGCCCTGGTATATGTGGCTGGTGCCCTAACCACTGAGCTATGGACACTAAGCCACTGCTGTTTTCTTTTGTGTGAAGAAATTTACTGGTGTTTGTTCTTCCTTGCCAAAGTAATTCATGTTATTCTGGAATGGTTAGAAAATACAGGAAAACAAAGATAGAAATAACCATCATGGCTGGGGGCAGTGGCTCATGCCTATAATCCTAGCACTCTGGGAGGCCAAGGTGGGTAGATTCAGGAGTTCAGGAGTTCAAGACCAGTCTGAGCTAGAGCAAGGCCCCATCTCTACTAAACAAATAGAAAAAACTAGCTGGGCATTGTGGTGGGCACTTGTAGTCCCAGCTACTCAGGAGGCTGAAGTGGAAGAATCACTTGAACCCAGAAATTTGAAGTTGCTGTGAGCTGACACCATGGCACTGTACCCAGAGTGATGGAGTGACACTCTGTCCCACCACCCAGAGATAACCACTATTAATTTTGTTTTGTTTTGTTTTTTTGAGACAGAGTCTCAAGCTATCGCCCTGGATAGAGTACTGTGGCATTATAGCTCATAGCAACCTCCAATTCTTGGTCTCAAGCGATCCTCTTGCCTCAGTTTTTCTATTTTTAGTAGAGACGGGGTATCACTTTTTCTCAGGCTGGTCTCAAACTTGTGAGCTCAGGCAGGCCACCCCCCTTGGCCTCCCAGAGTGCTAGGATTACAAGCATGAGTCACCACACCCAGCCTCACTATTAATTTTGGATATGCCCTTCCCATCTTTTCTCTGTTCATACTCATGTATGTAATCTTCTGTTTCTCATCTGTTTTTCCATTTTTGTACTTGCCTCTCTCAGACAACATAAGCACTATTTGGTGCAGGCAACAGTGGGCTTCTCAATATCCAGACAACTAGTGTTGCTTCTGTTGAAAGGAAGTTCTCTCAGACCCTCAGGTTACTAACTACACCTCTTTCCCTTCTCCCCCTTCCTTCCTTCCACGCTTCATCTTTTTTTTTTCAGAGACAGAGTCTCACTTTGTTGCCCTCTGTAAAGTGCTGTGACATCACAGCTCACCACAACCTCCAGTCTTGGGCTTAGGTGATTCTCTTACCTCAGCCTCCCTAGTTGCTGGGACTACAGGCTCCCACCACAACGCCTGGCTCTTTTTTTGTTGCAGTTTGGCCGGGGCTGGGTTTGAACCCGCCACCCGTGGTATATGGGGCCAGTGCCCTATTCACTGAGCCACAGGCACCACCCCACACTTCATCTTTGATCTGAACGAAACTACTAACCCTTCTTACCTGAAAACCACAGTAGCTAACAACTAATCTGAGAAATCCAGGATTGCTTTCCCCTGGAATGGTGAGGAGCAGAGATGGGGAAGACAAGAGAAAGGAGAGAAAATAGTGATGGTGGAAAGAGACCTAGAAAATGCTAAAACTTTAAGGATTGTCTCATTCCCAGTAGCATTGGTTCATTTCTAAGTTCAAAGAACAGACTAATGGGTCAGGACTTGCTGAGTGATATATTTCCTTTACTGTGACCTGCTCTTCGTCTTATAGGGTTCCCCACTGAAGGACTTGGCCCAGCTGTCTGGCAAGGAGGAGAGACAGAAGCTCTGGCCCGCCTGGATAAGCACTTGGAACGGAAGGTATGGGACCCATTTCTGAGACACAGAACGCAATTCTGATACTCAGCCAGCAAGGGGACACATGTCAGGTTCACTCAACACTTGTTGAAAAATAAAAAATTGGGCGGTGCCTGTTGCTCAGTGGGTTGGATGCTGGCCACATACACCAAGGTTGACGGGTTTGAACCGATCTGGGCCAGCTAAAACCAACAATGACAACTGCAACAAAAAAATAGCCAGGCGTTGTGGTAGGCCTCTGTAGTCCCAGCTACTTGGGAGGCTAAGGCAAGAGAATCGCTTAAGCCCAAGAGTTTGAGGTTGCTGTGAGCTATGACCATGGCACTCTACCCAGGGTGACAGCTTGAGACTCTGTCTCAAAAAAAAAAAAAAAAAAAAAGGCTTGGCGCTTGTAGTTCAAGCGGCTACACATACACCAGAGCTGGCAGGTTCAAATCCAGCCTGTCAAACAGTAATGACAACTATAACCAAAAAATGGCCAGGCGTTGTGGCAGGCACCTGTGGTCCCAGCTATTTGGGTGGTTGAGGCAAGAAAATCGCTTAAGCCCAGGAGTTGGAGGCCATGGCACTCTACCCAGGGCAACAGTTTGAGACTCTGTCTCAAAAAAGAAAAAGAAAAAATCCTCCTGATGGCAATAACAACACCAGAAAGAGCAACACCAGGTGCTAGTCATGGGCTGAGCACTTGTGGATTAAGTACCTGCTTGCATTATTTCCTTTAATCTTTCCAGCAGCCCTACAGGGTAGGTATTAAGCTCTCTGTTTTATAGATTACAAAATTGAGGCTTAGAGAGGTTAAGTAACTTGCCTGAGGTCATACAGTTAGTAACTACAGGTTGAGTATCCCTTACCCAAAATGCTTGGGACCAGAAGAGCTTTGGAATTCAGATTTTTGGATCACGGTTGCCCAACCTATAATAGAGGAAGACCCTATGTGATTCTAAAGCTTATGCTAGATTGCTTTTATTTCCTCTTAGGCTCCTCTGGTCAATAAAGTCCATAAGATTAATTATTTTGGTGTGTCCCCCACCTTTTGCAGGGTCTCCTTCAAAGTATTGATTTCCATTTTCTTAGACACAGAGAGCAAATGGCCCCACTCCCAGTGCAGGGGGAATTGGCAAGGGAAAAGAGGCCCAGGCTCCAGAGGCACTCAACAGTATCAGATGGCACATGCCACTCTGCGAATAGAGGAGCCACTCAGGACAGAGAACAGTCAGTTCCTAGTTTACTGACCCCTGGAACTGGTTTATAGCCTGGGTCCTTAAAATCCCAGCTTTTTCTATTCCTGCTCAGATGGCTAGGCATGTTGCCTAGCAGCCAGATGATAACAATGGAACCAAAGCAGGCCCACTTGGAAAGAATGTTTTCCCTGCTCTGGAGGCACCTAGCCAGCAATGAAGGTCCGGAAGCCTTGATGTTCTCATCTGGGCGTTACCATCAGCCAGGGCCAAAAGTAATTCCCACAGACCTGAAAGGACAAGACCCATTGTCTCAGAGCTATGAAGGGACCAGCAGTCTCTGTCCACATAAGAACTTTACCCAGAGCTTAGGTTCAGTTTGGAGACAAAGATTGGGCTAAGGAGGCAGAAGGGTAGAGATGATAAATGGGATGACAGGAGCAAAATAAGACATAAGCCTGTAAAGAGCTGACCTATGGCCCCATGTTTATAGTTTTTATCACATTATAAAGGAGCTCTTGACTTGGTGATCTACGGGACACACCCCTGTTCTCTTAAGGAACCGGTTCTTGCAAGGGCCCTTAAGTCTTGGACCCATTCAGACTCAGTGGTAGCTGGAAAAAATACTGTGCCTTATACATTTGGGAGAACAGAAGGTGCTAGAAGGACAGAAGTTGAACCTAATTTCAGGAGATTTGTTTTAACGTTTTCAGTTCTCCAAATCTGAAATGAGCATCTACTCTTGCCAGGATGTTCTGGTTACTAGAAAGACTGCCAAACAAGATCGTCTGTCTCCAGAAGCATAGATTACTGGAGATGGTGGACATTAAACAAGGAATTATAGATGTCCTAAGGGTTATAAAAGGAGAACTTCAGAGGGTTTTGGGAGCAAAGAGCATGAGGATTGTATTAATCAGTTCTTGGTTGTAAGCTGGCTTTCAAAAAAGGGAATTTTTTAACCCACACAGCCAGGTGTCTAAGGTGTAGCCTTAGGCTTAGCTAGATTCAGTTGTCCAAAGAATGCTCTCAGGAATGCTTTCTCCATCCTTCAGCTCTGCTTTCTTCTGGACTATTTCATTCTCAGGCAGGCTTTTCTTGAGTAGTGGCAGAGGTGGTCACAACCAGTTTATTTATAATCTGCTTAAAAACACCAGAGAGGCTCGGCGCCTGTGGCTCAATTCGCTAAGGCACCAGCCACGTACACCTAAGGTGGTGGGTTCAAATCCCCAGCCTGGGCCCGCCAAACAACAATGATGGCTGCAACCAAAAAATGGCCGGGCGTTGTGGCGGGCACCTGCGGTCCCAGCTACTTGGGAGGCGGAGGCAGGAGACTCGCTTGACTCCAGGAGTTGGAGGTTGCTATGAGTTGTGATGCCATGGCACTCTACCCAGGGGGATAGCTTGAGGCTCCGTCTCAAAAAAAAAAAAAACACCAGAGAAAGGTATGTGCCTCTTTTCTAAAACCTTCAGAAAAAGAGTTCAAGGAGTATTTTCATTGGCCTGGCTTGGGTCATGTGACTGTCCTTGACTCAATTCACTATGGCTGGGGATGCCTGGCCAGACTTGCATTGTGAACCCACTTCCAAAGTTATAAAGTAATTTAGATCCTCTTTACCCACTTGGACTAAGATTAGGGAAAGCTGATTCTCAAAAAGAAAATGAGATGCTGTTACCAAAAAAGAGAGGCAACCTATATAATCTTTACTGCTGTATTACCCAGTAGTAGATGAGTGCAGCCATCTCTCTGAAAAAGGAATGATGGAAGTAGAATACCACCATTTTACAGCCCCTGGTGATGACACATGCATTAATGACTGCCAGTACTGCAGAGAAAAGTGTTACTACCCCCCTTGATTGATCTGTAGGTGATATGCAGGACAGAGAGAGTTATTGAACTGCACCATGAGCAAAATCTAGACTGTAGGAATCTTTTTGTTTTCTGAGACAGAATCTCAGGCAGTCGTCACCCAGGGGAGAGTGCCATGGTGTCATAGCTCACAGCAACCTCCAACTCTTGGGCTTAAGTGATCCTCTTGCCTCAGTTTTTCTATTTTTAGTAGAGACAGGGTCTCACTTTTTTTTTTTTTTTTTGAAACAGAGTCTCACTGTGTTGCCCTTGGTAGAGTACCATGCTATCACAGCTCACAGCAACCTCAAATTCTCGGGCCTAAGCAATTCTCTTGCCTCAACCTCCCAAGTAGCTGGTACTATAGGCGCCTGCCACAATGCCTGGCTATTTTTTGTTGTTGTCCTTGTCATTGTTGTTAAGCAGGCCCAGGCTGGGTTTGAACCTACCAACCCCAGTGTATGTGGCCAGCACCTTAACCACTGAGCTACAGGTACTGAGCTGGGGTCTCCCTTTTTGCTCAACTTGTGAGCTCAAGCAATCCACCTGCCTCAGCCTCCCAGAGTGCTAGGATTATAGGCGTGAGCCACCATGACTGGGTCAGACTATGGGAATCTTGACAAGTGACGTGGCCTGGGTTCTTCTACAGAAAAATGGAAAGGAAAAGAAAGAAATATCATGAAAGGTGTAGGTTGAAAGAAAAGTAACAAGAAGTTGAGGTTTTTTTGGTTTTTTTTTTTTTGAGACAGAGCCTCAAGCTGTCGCCCTGGGTAGAGTAACATGGCATCACAGCTCACAGCAACCTCAAACTCCTGGGCTTAAGTGACTCTCTTGCCTCAGCCTCCCAAGTAGCTGGGACTACAGGCGCCTGCCACAATGCCCATGTGTACACATTTGGCTATAAAAAATGCAGCTACTTAAAAATATAAAGAATAAATGTGAAAACAAAAAAATGTGAAAATCCTCCCTTCCACACATGCTTTGCCAAATAGCAAAATGGAAACATTTCAAAAGTGCAGCAAGTGATTATTATAAAAGTTGAGGTAAGGGTTACTTATGGGGAAGGTGGGGACTGATCCTGGGATAAGCACACAGACTTCTGAGGTGGCTGGCAGAGTTCTTTTTCTTGATCTTTGGTGTTGATTGCATGGGGGTTTGCCTCAAAATAATTCATTAAGCTACACATTTGTTGATTTTCCATATCTATGTTTCATTTAGAATTTAAAAAAAAAATTTTTTTTTGAGACAGAATCTCTATCACCCTGGGTAGAGTGCTGTTCTGTCATAGCTCACAGTAGCCTCAAACTCTTGGGCTCAATTGATCCTCTTGCCTCAGCTTTCCAAGAAGTTGGGACTGTAGGTACCTGCCATAACGCTCAACTGGTTTGTCTTTCTTTTTTTTTTTTTGCAGTTTTTGAACAGGGCCAGTTTGAACACAACATCTCCATTATATGGGGCCGGCACCCTACACCTTGAGCCACAGGCGCCACCCAGGTTTTTCTATTTTTAGTAGAGATGGGGTCTTGCTCTTGTTCAGGCTGGTCTCAAACTCCTGAACTCAAGCAGTCCACCAGCCTCAGCCTCGCAGAGTGTTAGGATTACAGGCTTGAGCCACCATACCTGGCTTTAGAATTAAAATGCTTTTTAGACTCGGCACCTGTGGCTCAAGTCACTAAGGCACCAGCCACATACACCTGAGCTGGCGGGTTTGAATCCAGCCCGGGCCCGCCAAACAACAATGACAGCTACAACCAAAAAATAGCAGGTGCCTATAGTCCCAGCTACTTGGGAGGCTGAGGCAGGAGACTTGCTTGAGTCCAAGAGTTGGAGGTTGCTGTGATCTGTGATGCCACAGCACTCTACCAGGGAGACCGCTTGAGGCTGTTTTTGTTTAAGGAGCATAGCAAGAGTGTGTGAAGGCAAAAATACCTAGTGTCTGTTACAGGCACTTAACCTAATACCTGTTCCCTGCTAAAGAGGTGGCCTTTAGGTTGAGATTTGAAAGAAAAGTCACAGTTAACCAAGTGAAGGGGAGGAAAAAGAAAGGGCTTTCCAGGCAAAGGGAACTGCTTATGCAAAGACTAGTGAGAGAAAGCCGGGTAAGGTAGCTTACGCTGTAATCCCAGCACTTTGGGAGGCCAAGTCAAGTGGATTGCCTGAGCTCATGAGTTCGAGACCAGCCTGAACAAGAGTGAGAACCCGTCTCTAAAACTAGCTGGGCATTATGGTGGACACCTATAGTTCCATTTGGAGGCTGAGACAAGAGAATCACTTGAGCCCAAGAGTTTGAGGTTGCTATGAGCTATAACGCCATGGCACTCTACTAAGGGGCAACAAAATGAGACTCTGTCTCAAAAAAAAAAAAAAAATGCTAGTGAAAGTAGGGTGCTTAAAGAGGGGTGGAAAGAGAGAAAATTGGAAAGATATGGGTGCTTGTGAGCCATGTAAGCCTTAGTGAAGATTTGGGACTGTCCTCAGAACCTGTGGTCCCTAACTGCTTGGCTATGGTACCAGTTCATACCACACAGCAGGAGATGAGCCGTGGGTGAACAAGCAAAGCATCATCTGTATTTACACCCACTCCCCAGTGCTGGAATCACCACCTGAGCTCTGCTTTCTGTCAGATAATCAGTGGCATTAGATTCTCATAGGAGCATGAACCCTACTGTCTTACTTTGGGTGTTTTTTTTTTTTTAATTGTGAGCAAAAGAATGTTTTCAATATTGAACAATTTAGTCTCCTGTGTGTGTGTGTGTGTGTGTGTGTGTGTGTGTGGCCAGGGCTGGGTTTGAACCCACCACCTCCGGTATATGGGACCAGCGCCCTACTCGTTGAGCCACAGGTACCGCCCATGAACCCTACTGTCAGCTATACATGTGAGGGATCTGGGTTGCAGGCTCCTTATGAGAATCTAATGCCTCATGATCTGAGGTGGAAATGTAATGTACTTGAATCATCTCCAAACTATCCTCCTCACTCTCTTGTAGAAAAATTGAATTCCATGAAACTGGTCCCTGTTGCCAAAAAGGTGGGGACCACTGCTCAGAGCAACAGGAAGCCCACTACATATATATCATGTAGGATAATCATCCTAGTCCGAGTATGGAGAATGGATTGGGGGTGACAGAAAGAGATACAGGGAGGCCAATCTGGAGGTGGCCACAGTTGTGCAATCTAGATACAACGTTAGCCTGAAGTTTCCCACCTGATGTTTTCTTTTCCATTTATCATCAGGAAGGAAGGTCATCTGCCAAAGGGCAGTGGGGAAATGGACCCGAGGTCCAAGGAAGGTGTAAAGTTTGTGAAACAGTCATCATTGGGAGCAGGAGAGGGTGTCAGGAGTTAAAAAGGAGAAAATTGTTATTAGATAAAGTAGAAGGAGACTACTGCCTTGGAGGATTGTTACGATCAAATGCAAGTTGGGAAAGTAAAGCACTCTGCCAACAGCCATTGTGATAAAGCAGGATCAATAACATTTGACGAATAGCCCATTCCTGATACCCAAGAATGACCTGGCAGTTTCCTCCTTCCTCAGCTGCTATTGAACAATAGCGACAAGTCCCTGGTGTCTATGATGCAACAGCAACTTCGGGCCCTGGTGATGCCTGAGGGGATTTTCTTTCCTTTAAAGTAGAAGCCTTTTCTCCTTTCTTGTCTATTAACTGTGCTACATAGAGTTCGTTTAATGCTTTCAGGATTTTTTCATATCTCATTTTAATCCCCCGGAGATAGGAAATTTTGTTCTTATTTAATAGATAAGCAGCTGAGGGAGTTAATAATTTTGTTCACAATCACATCACAAATTAAAGAGTAAAGGCAGGGTGGGAACGTGGCCTCATTGTTTATCTGGTAGTGGTTTGGGCTCCAAATCAGCTGCTGTGAAGGAGTGGGACAAGCATGGTGTTCAAGTCAGGGCTCTGTGGCTTTCTGTGCAGTGATCTTGGGCAGATTCCTACCCTATGCCTTGTTTTTTACCTCTGTAACATTCAGGCCTTTCCTTTCATCACCTTCCCTTCCTACTGCAGGCCTGGGTTGCCAACTATGAGAGACCCCGGATGAATGCCAACTCCCTGCTGGCCAGCCCAACAGGCCTCAGTCCCTACCTGCGCTTTGGGTGCCTCTCCTGCCGCCTCTTCTACTACCGCCTATGGGATTTGTATAAGAAGGTGAGGGCAATACACCTGTCTCAGTAGCAGCCCAGTGGACCAGAACCTGCTGGGCCTGTCAATTGCCCTAAAGAGGGCCCTTCTGTCTGGCCCAGCTGTGGATTCTGAGGCAGTTAAGTGTATAGATATTCCAGATAAAATAGGAAAGAGTCAGCAGCGGCCATAGCACAGTGGTTACAGCACCAGCCACATACACTGAGGCTGGTGGGTTCGAACCCAGCCCGGGCCTGCTAAAACAACAATGACAACTACAACAAAAAAAAACATAGCCAGGCATTGTGGTGGGCGCTTGTAGTCCCAGCTACTTGGGAGGCTGAAGCAAGAGAATCGCTTAAACCCAAGAGTTGGAAATAGCTATAAGCTGTGATGCCATAGCACTCTACCCAGGATGACAGCTTGAGACTCTGTCTCAAAAAAAAAGAAAGAGTCAACATTCCAGAGTGGCAGAGCCGAGCATGGACAGAATTACTAGGCAGAATGAAACCCAGATTATCATGTAGAGCAGGATAGACAGAAAAGCATTTCTTAGCTGTGACCCTACAGGTGACAGATCTATTGGCAGCAGGTGAATGGGGGTGAGGTCCCCAGGGTAGAAGGCAGGGAGGGTGAGGCTGGAAGTAATGCTAAGCTGAACAGCACAGCTGTCCTCTCTGCAACTGTGTCCAGAACATTTAAAAGGGGATTCTGAAGCAGCAATTGCCCATCATTGATGAGGGAAATGGTCTAGAGGGGCTGCCACAGGACCATGCCATATGGACAAGAAGCAAATAAGCCTGTGTTAGGTGTCCCCAGAAGGAGAGAGGGCAGCATAGCCAACATTTGGAATCATCATATCATCCTTTCTACATTTTTCAATGTTATTTCCCCATCCTAGCAGATACCAGGATTTTGTGGTATGAGGTAGCTTTGCCAGTTGGGTGGGTAATCTTGTTTAAGGAAAATCATTATTTGCTTAGAGGTCTATCTCTTAAGTCCCTTGTGACCCCACATCCAAGCTGTTGTATGTAACTTACTTTACTGATAGGAAAATGCCCTTCAACTTAATAAAAAGTGGAACTGAACAGAGAACCCTGAGGACAAGGAACATGACCAACCATGGGGGTTGGATTCCTACCGCAGAGTCCTGCAGTGATTGCCCTTCCTGCTGCCAGCTCTCAGCCGCCATTCTTACTGCTCAGGGCAGCTGCACAGCTCAGGCCAGGGCCTGGGTATTAAGCGTACAGGCACACGCTGCCACTTCTACTAGGGAAGTCACTCCATAAGTCTCCAGGTTCCCCTGTAGTCAAGAGACCCCAGAGACATCATGCTGAGAGCTGGGCAAGTTTTTGTATTCATGTGCTGTCCCCACCCTCAGGTGAAGCGGAACAGCACACCCCCTCTCTCCCTATTTGGGCAACTCCTGTGGCGAGAGTTCTTCTACACAGCAGCCACCAACAACCCCAGGTTTGACCGCATGGAAGGGAACCCCATCTGCATCCAGATCCCTTGGGATCGCAACCCTGAGGCCCTGGCCAAGTGGGCTGAGGGCAAAACAGGCTTCCCTTGGATTGACGCCATCATGACCCAACTGAGGCAGGAGGGCTGGATCCACCACTTGGCCCGGCATGCTGTGGCCTGCTTCCTCACCCGCGGAGACCTCTGGGTCAGCTGGGAGAGCGGGGTCCGGGTGAGTGTTCTCTTAGCAGGAAGCTGGCCTATACCCTATGGTCAGGCCTAGTAAAGGGCAGCCCCCATCTGGGCTGGGACTGGGGTGGGATCCCTGGGTCTAGGAGATCCCCTCCAGATCGTCTGTGGCTTGCTCTTGGCAGAAGGGCCTCAGCTCCTTGGGGCACTGTGGGAAGAACCAAGGCAATAATAGGTCCCCAGGAGGCTGATTGTGCCCCCTGTCTGTCTAGGTATTTGATGAGCTGCTCCTGGATGCAGATTTCAGCGTGAATTCGGGCAGCTGGATGTGGCTTTCCTGCAGTGCTTTCTTCCAGCAGTTCTTCCACTGCTACTGCCCTGTGGGCTTCGGCCGCCGCACGGACCCCAGTGGAGACTACATCAGGTGAGGATGCAGACCAGGTTCCCTGGCCTACGACCATTGTGGCCTTCTCCTAGGATAGAATACCCTGGAAGGAAGGTCTAGGTATACTGACAAATCTTTTGGTTCATATGTTTTAGGCGATACCTGCCCAAATTGAAAGGGTTCCCCTCTCGATACATCTACGAACCCTGGAATGCCCCAGAGTCCATTCAGAAGGCAGCCAAGTGCATCATTGGTGTGGACTATCCACGACCCATTGTCAACCATGCTGAGACCAGCCGGCTCAACATCGAACGAATGAAGCAGATCTACCAGCAGCTCTCACGCTACCGGGGACTCTGTAAGTAGCCTCTAGCCACTACTCTCCCTACCACCACCTTCAGCTCACTGAAGAGAAGGATGGTACCTGCAGGCTCAGAAGGGATAGACTGATTGCTATTTTCCAGGCTAACTTCACTTAACTTCCCAAGGCACAGGACACTGCAGGCTGGGCTAGAATTGGCCTCCCTGAGTAGTTGTAGAGCAGTGGGAAGAGACAGAACCTCAGTGTCATGGTCCTACCCTCCCCACTCACCTTCTTTTCTCCTCCTCTGTAGCACTCTGCAGTCCAGAGTGAAACTGCATTCCAACTACTCCCCACCTTTCTTTTAGGTCTGCTGGCGTCTGTCCCTTCCTGTATGGAAGACCTCAGTCACCCTGTGGCAGAGCCCTGCTCTAGCCAGGCTGGGAACATAAACAATACAGGTGAGCATGTAATGAGCAGGAGCCAGCCCATCAAGAACTGGGTAAAGAAGTTCTTAAAGCAGGCACTCCAGGCATAGGAAATAGCAAGAAAAGGCCCAGAAAGAAGACCAAGCTTAGCCAATTCAAGGAACTAAAGCGAGACCAGTGTGGAGGTATGTGCTGGGCGAGATGCTAGAATGAGATGAGGACAAGATGCAGCAGGAGCAGCACCCAGCAGGCTCAGTGTCTGGTGATGAGGGTTAGGATCCTGTCTTTATTGCACTGAAGGCTGGTTGTCAGGGAAGGGCGTGTTTGGACTTAAGTCTGAGAAAACTCTGCTACCTGCAGGATGGGAGTGAGTGCAAGGAGGTAAGAAAGGAGGTGGTTGCTTGGCCAGGGTGGTGGCAGCAGAGAGACTCTGTACAGATTTGCTGCATTCTGAACCTGTTCCCTTCAACTTGGGATGATGGCCAATAATGTGAGATGATTAGAACTCTAAGAGTTTTTTAATCTACCCAGCCAGGCTGGCTCCATATGTAGGGCCCCTGCTCTTTGCTGCTCTGGGGGGTAGATGCAGAGTTGCAGAGGGAGTGCCTCACCTTCAGAGCAGGGACAAGGTCAGTTCAAATCAGTCTCTGGCCTGCAGCACAGGGAATTTGGGACCCAAAAGCTGACCCTGCTACCAGAGGCCTGGTCATGTTTTGCTTGGACATTTCCAGGCAAAGTCATCACTGAAAGGAGGGCTGAGAGGCAGGTCAGAGGAGGAGCATGCTGGATGCCACTGATGAGCGGGTTCCCTGTCTCCTAGGTAGCTGCTACTACACAGTGTAGAGTCATGTTGGCCATATGCATAGTCTATGTGATTCTTCAACATTCTTTTCTATAGGCCCAAGACCACTACTCAGTGGCTCAGCATCCCCCAAACGTAAGCTGGAAGCAGCCGAGGAACCACCTGGTGAAGAACTCAGCAAACGGGCCAGGGTGACAGAGTTGCCCATCCCAGAGCTGCCAAGCAAGGATGCCTGAGAGTGAGTGACAGCAGTTTAGAGTCAACCTCAGAAAGGGAAGTGGGAGAGAGATGGGGCTTGGTTTGAGAAGCCACTACCCTGCCAGCCAAAGGTTAAAACACAGCAAGTTAGATTAAAGTCTGAGGAGACTACGTGATTTTTAATATTTCAGCTAAAAAACTCCACCTTTCTGACTTTTAGCCAGGCACAATGACATGTGCCTATAGTCCTAGTATTTGGGGAGGCTGAAGCAGGAGGATCACTTGAACCAAGGAGTTTAAGACCTGCCCAGGCAACAGAGACCTAAACATTTTTAAAAAAAGAAAGAAAAAGAAAAAACTTCTAAAATTTAAAAGGAC
This sequence comes from Galagoides demidoff, assembly GCA_963574575.1. Classification (NCBI taxonomy): domain Eukaryota; kingdom Metazoa; phylum Chordata; class Mammalia; order Primates; family Galagidae; genus Galagoides; species Galagoides demidoff. The sequence continues at coordinate 28,616 of CAUYQV010063832.1, forward strand.
ATTTAAAAGCCCTTTCCTTTCTTTGCTGGCTAAAAAGAAAAAGGGAGGGTGAGATTGGCATTTTTTACCTGTTAAAGTGAGTCAACTCCAACAAAATGACAGCTGAGACCTGGATGTGAACTTGTGGGAGAAATGGCCCGGTGACAGGGCCCTGGGCTGCTCCAGGGCCCCTGATCGCCCCTACAGGCTATGCTCTGTAGGCCGGCCAGCGGAGGGCAGCACTGACCTTGTGAAGCCAGGGCAGAGGGCTGTGCTGTGACTGAGGACCAACTGAGGACCAGGATGCCCCGTCTCCCCATCATCTCTGCCTTTTATAGCCACTCTTCTCTTCTGCTCTGTGGCTTCAGCTCTGCACCTTCCTGTCAGCACTCATCTTGGAAGCCTCCTGAATGGCATGAAAAAACTGGCTTCCACAAAGCAGGAGGGACCTTTGATGCCTTTCCTGGGAAATATGTATAAACTCCTGTCCTTTTTATGTCATCATCTTTTCAGGCTGTTCCTTATGTACCATTCCATGTCATTAGATTGGAAGGTGATTTTCTCAATGGATCTCATTGGCTCTTTTTTTTCAGATCCTTCTCGCTTCAAAGCCAGGGTAGTTTGAGAGTCTAGGATTTTATGCTCACTTGAGCCAGCTGATTTGAGGGTCTTAGTTAAAACTTACTGAAATGAGCTTTAATGCTTGTACTCTTTACCTTTACTGTGCACTTTGACGTAGATGTTGCAGATAGACAGATTTGTGCTATCTCGTTTCTGGTAGTACCACCAACTTTAGGTACTACTCTCTCAGCTAAATCTTAGCTCTGTGATACTAAGCAGAATTCATTCTGTATTAATAAATGTAGAACTTGGGCTGAGCACAGAGGTTCATACCTATAATCCTAGCACTCTGAGAGGCAGAGATAGATGGATCACCTAAGCTCAGGAGTTTGAGACCAGCATGAGCAAGAATGAGACCCTATCTCTACTAAAAATAGAAAAACTAGCCAGATGTTGTGGTGGGTGCCTGTAGTCCCAGTTACTTAGGAGGCTGAGGCAGGAGGATGACTTCAGCCCAAGAGACTGAGGTTGCTATGAGCTGTGAAGCCATGGCACTCTACTGAGGGCAACAAAGTGAGACTGTGTCTCAAAAAAATAAAATAAAAATAAAAATAATAGGAGCTTGACAGGCTGATGCTCTCATTTTCATTTAGGTCTCACCTTTGGTGAGAAAATCAAAGAACGGAGAGGTAAAATGTCTGGGTCAAGGTTGCTCAATAAGCTAATGGCTAATGGCATCCAATTCAGCATGAAATTGTTGCCAGCAGGTGGGTGAAGAAAGGGGAGTGTGAAACATATAAAATGTGATATTCTGTCCATCCACAAAGATTTAACAGTCTGCTTTGAGAAATAAGACAAATAACTATAACTCCCAGACAAACGATACAGCCTGGACAAGCTTTTGATGGGCTGGAATGCAGGAAGCACATCATAGAAGTTTGCACCAGGGAGCCTGAAGATGAATAGGATTCAGATAGTATAGAGGGCATTTAGGACAAGAAAACAGATTAAAGCTTGCATATTCCTTAGCTGTTATGAGGCTCAGTTTTCTCATCTATAAACTAGGTTGTTGTTGCAAGATTAAGTGGTTAAATCTGTGTGTGTCATGTGTAGGACTGCCAATAATAGAAAACCTGACTACTGTGGCTGAAAATGAGGGTTAGTTTTCTTAGCCAGTAAGAGGCCAAGAGGTAGGAGTTCCTGGTTTTGGTTTGGTGACCCAGCAGTATCAGAGCTAGTTTTTCTGAGTTTCTCTTGACCATTGTTTTGTGGCCTTAAGGTGGCTGCCACAGCTTCCGCTATTAATTCCTCACTCAAAGCAGGAAAGAGGCTAGGCACAGTAGCTCACTCTTATAATCCTAGCACTCTGGGAAGCCAAGGCAGGTGGATTGCCTAAGCTCACGAGTTCAAGACCAGCCTGAGCAGAGAGAGACCTAAAAAAAATAGTGCTGTGAGCTGTGAAGCCATGGTACTCTACCAAGGGCAACAAAGTGAGACTCTGTGTCAAAAAATAAAAATAAAAAACCAGGCTCAGCGCCTGTGGCTCAAGCAGCTAAAGTGCCAGCCACATACACCTGAGCTGACAAGTTCAAATCCAGCCCGGGCCCACCAAACAACAATGATGGCTGCAACCAAAAAAAAAAAAAAAATAGTCGGGTATTGTGGCGGGTGCCTATAGTCCCAGCTACTTGGGAGGCGGAGGCAGGAGATTCGCTTGAGCCCAGGAGTTGGAGGTTGCTGTAAGCTGTGATGCCACAGCACTCTATCTCTATCAGATAGAGCCTCTATTTTGGTGAGGCGCTATCTCATCAAAAAAAAAAAAAAAAAAACATAGGAAAGAGAAAGGGTATCAGGGATAGATGCACTCATTCAAAGAGCATACAGCAAGTGCTTACAATTTGTTTCCTCTCAGGGTTTCCAGAGAACCCAGGGTTCTTCTCCTGTCTGGTCTTAGAGGAAAATCTGCACCTGACCAAGTCCTTTGACCTTATGACACCCACCCCCACCTTCATAGCCTAACCTGGCCTAACTGCCTAAGGGCTACCAACAGGGACACAGTAAACCCTGAGACTTAGTCCTTAAGGTCCCAGTACACTGACAATCTCTGGACTCTAAGAGGAATAGGGCCTGCTGTTCTAGGCACCAGGGTATGGTTGTGAACAAGACTGACAGCATCTCTTCCCCCTTGGGTACATATTAGTAGAAGGAGACAGATAATAAGCAAATAAAGAGACATTTAAATGTCAAAAAGCCATGAGTGCTATGAAATAATAAGATAGAAAATAAAGGTCAGGCCACAGGAAATGTTGCAGATTTATATTGTAAGGGTTACTAGTCCAAGGACCATGCTTCAAGAATCACTGACTGAGACCAATCATAATCCATTGTCTGGGCCAAGACTATGGCCCCTGCACAAAATCTGTTAGCCAGTAAGTGGAGGTATTACTAGGTAGCTTACAGTATCTGCATAATAGGCAAGGCACCTAGCCCAGTGCTTGGCTCAGAAGTCCTCTATAAATGGTAGTTATTATTGTAGATATTGTTATGATTGTTATTTCAGAAGAATGTAAGGTTATGGTGGGGTCTGATGATGGAGGGCAGTAAATGTTAGGCAGATTAGTCCCCTGGTGAAGAAGCATTTTGGAACAGGAATGATCAAACTGTCATCTTTGGAGGATCACTGGGTATTGGGAAGGGACCTGTAGAGAAAAAGGTGACCAAGAGAGAGTGAGTCAGTTGATTGACATTGATTCTAAGTGAAGACATTATAAGGGTGTGGAGGTAAAGGCCTATCTTTTGTCTTATAGTCCAGAGATTGTCTGTCATTGTACTGCAGGGGTCCAGTTCCCTGTCCTTCAGACCATTGGAGGGCCGGACTGCAGGCCCCTGGACGAGTCGGCTGCTAAGCAGGACAGGCAGCAGCGGCAAAAACACCGGGTGGGCCGGATAAATGTCCTCGGCGGGCTGCATATGGCCCACAGGCCATAGTTGGAGGACACCTGGCATACTGGGACCTTAAGGACTAAGTCTCAGGGTTTACTGTGTCCCTGTTGGTAGCCCTTAGGCAGTTAGGCCAGGTTAGGCTGTGAAGGTAGGGGTGCGTGTCAAGAGGTCAAAGGACTTGGTCAGGTGCAGACTTTCCTCTAAGACAGACTGGAGGAGAACCCTGGGTTCTCTGGAAACCCTGAGAGGAAAGAGTACCCTGTGTCTCATTATCTGCCGGCTTGGGCATGGAGCCTACAGGGGTTTAGCATCCTCATCTGTGAAACGGTGAAAATAGCATCTTACCACCTGCCCCACCCATCAAGAAGATGAAAACTCATATGTGAAAAATCTTTGAATAAGTAGAATGTACCATGCAAATAAAATCTGAAATCACATGATCATCTGACAGGTACTTCTCAAGGTGTCCTTGATGTTGTTTAGTCAGAGCTAGCACCCTGGGCTGATTGGACCACAGACCAGTGGCTAGCTGCGTGGCCTGAGCTGACATAGTTCTACATTGGGAAGGGGTAGACTTGTTCCTTCTGTTATTTTTTATTGTGTGAGTTTGGGATGGCTACATAACCTTGCCGAGATGTTACAGGTTGTAAGGTGGGAGTAATCATTCTTTCCCAGCCTGAAGGCTGCATCATGGACCTGTTGAGGTTTCTTTTAGCTCTGAGCACTACAGTATTGTGACTCTGTTACTTCTAATGCCTCAGGCCTGTGACAGTGCACAGGCCAGACAATCACTTACAATTTAAACCAATCTTATAGAAAAACATGTCTTCATATCAGTGGGTTCCATTCTTACTTCAAATCCATGGCAGCTCTCTGTTCTGCATTTAGTTTTATTTTACAGTGTTCACTAAACTGAAAAACAAACCAGCCCCCAAATAGCTATCAGTTCAGCTGGTTCCCTATAATCCCCAAAGCTGCTGACTGCTCAGGATTCCATTAGTCTCGGATTGTGTACAGATTTCTCTCATTGGCCCAATTATTTTACCATAGTGGGAGAACAGCTCACGTGTTCCATTTGCCCTTCTGCTGGTACAGAGTGATCTTTTGAGAGAAGCCCCATTGAATAGAAAATATTCATAGCCAAGGATCACCTCTTTCCCTCCGCCACCCCACAGTCACCAGAGCTTTGTTAGCCCTAGAGCTTAACTGGGTAAAACCTGACTTCTGGGATCTCTGTGCTGTCTTTTTTTGACACTTCACTATGGGTGTACTCCCTCCTTGTATGTGAAAGACACTGTCAATCTAAAATGCTACAGGATTAGTGGAAGCAGAGGTAGCAGGACACTGGGGAAAGGGACCTGCTTTGTGTGCAGATTGATGTCTGCACCCCAGGCCTTCCACTCATCTCCTGGGAGACTCTGCACAAGAGACCCTCCCTCTCTGGTTTTCAGTTCCCAGCCTGAAAATGAGAAGTTGGGATTCTGTTCCCTGGTACTTTTCTGGCACTTCCTCAATAGTTGCTGACTGACTGCTGTCCCTTCTACTTTCTTATATGATCTGTGTGGCATGAGAGGGTGAGGATGTGGTTGACATTAAGAATGAGACTGGGCTCGGCGCCTGTGGCTCAATTGGCTGGGGCGCCAGCCACATACACCTAAGGTGGCGGGTTCGAATCCCCAGCCCTGGCCCGCCAAACAACAATGATGGCTGCAACCTAAAAAACGGCCGGGCGTTGTGGCGGGCGCCTCTGGTCCCAGCTACTTGGGAGGGTGAGGCAGGAGACTCGCTTGAGCCCAGGAGTTGGAGGTTGCTATGAGCTGTGATGCCATGGCACTCTACCTAGGGGGATAGCTTGAGGCTCCAAAAAAAAAAAAAAAGAAAAATAGCCAGGCACTGTGGCAGTTGCCTATAATCCCAGCTACTTGGGATGCTGAGGCAAGAGAATCACTTAAGCCCAAGAGTTTGAGGTTGCTGTGAGCTGTGATACCATAGCACCCTACCAAGGGTGACATAATGAGACTCTGTCTCAAAAAAAAAATTATAATAATTCAGGGGACAGTGAAAAGGAATGTTGAGGGCTGGGTGTGGTGGCTCGTGCCTGTAATCCTAGGACTCTCTGAGGCCAAGGCAGGCGGATCACTTGAGCTCAGTAGTTGGAGACCAGCCTGAGTAAGAGCAAGACCCTGTATCTACTAAAAATAGAAAAACAGAGACAAGAGGATCACTTGAACCCAAGAACTTGAGGTTACCCTGAACTATAATGCCACAGCACTCTAGTCAGGGTGCCAGATTTAGACTCTGTCTCAAAAAAAAAGAAAAGAAAAGAAGAAGAAGAAGAAAAAAAGGAATGCTGAGTTAACATAAGAATCTGTTAACCAGAGATAAACTACAGGACACATGCCCAGACTCAGGTGGTTTTTGTGTATGCTGAGGACCTGCAGGTATGTCATGCACAGCCGTAGGCCTATTAATGAGTCATAGAGGACAGCTCTAAGAAGGGAGGGGACATGAGGAGGCATGTCTGATGTCCTTTCTCATGACTAACAATTCAGTTTTAGGGATCCCCTTGGTCAAGAGGGTGTCCAGTCCATCAGCCTATGGGGCAGGGGTGTGCGTTAGGATTTTACTTTACTTCACATGTGAAAAGGAGGATGCTCTGTTTATACTGGAGAAGGTTTAATTCTCTGTGGAACCAATCACTTGTAATCATCTCTATTAATACCACCCTGGTCCAAAGTACCCTCATCTCTCATTTGCATAAGAACAACAGCCTCCTGCCAGGCACAGTGGCTCACACCTATAATCCTAGCACTCTGGGAGGCCAAGGCAGGTGGATTGCTTGAGTTTAGGAGTTGGAGACCAGCCTGAGCAAGAGCGAGACTCTGTCTCTAAAAATATAGCCAGGCATCAGGGAGGGCGCTTGTAGTCTCAGCTACTTGGCAGGCTGACGCAAGAGGATAGCTTCAACCTAAGAGTTTGAGGTTGCTGTGAGCCATGATGCCACAATCAAATAAATTATCAGCCACAAATCTCTAATTTGGTCCCAGCAGTGACTGCCCTACTGGGCTGCTTGTTTATGGGGTTACCCACGGCCACTAGAGGGAGCTCAAGGCTTCCTCCCCTCTGCCCCGGTATACTCTACCCTACAGAGCCAAAGCCAGAAGCTGTCCCCCTGCACTGGTGCCACGCAGAGAGGTCCAGGGCACTCAGGTCCACATGGCAAGGTCTCTTTGGACTTCTCTTGGGATTTCTCTGAGTACCTCACTGGATTGGAATCCTCCTAGCTTCTCTGGTTAGATTCCTGCCTCTCAAACCCTCGGTGCTCAGATGCCATGGGCTGTGTCCACCTACAAAAGCAAAGCTGCAACAGTGCAAGGCTGAGGTGGGAGGGTGTGGAGGATGGAACAGAGAGGCCCCTGCTGAGATCTCGAGCAGATACTCAAGTGCATGCACACACTGGAAGGGATTGAATATCTTTTTTATGAACCAACAGGGAAAGACAGGCAGATTGTTGAGAATAGGGGGACTTGGGAATCTGGCCTACGGTAGTCTGAATGATCGTGCCCCTGCAAAAGTCACCTGTTGAAATCTAATCCCCAGTGTGTTGGTGTTAAGAGGTGGGGCCATTAGAATGTGATTAGTTCATGAGGGCCTTGCCCTCAGGAATGAGATATATGTACTTATAAAAAAGAAAAGCTTAGGCCAGGCGAGGTGGTTTTTGCCTGTAATCCTAGCACTCTGGGAAGCTGAGGCGGATGGATTGCCTGACCTCAGGAGTTCAAAACAAGCCTGAGCCAGAGCTAGCCCCCGGCTCTAAAAACTAGGCAGGTGTTGTGGCCATCTCCTATAATCCCAGCTACTTGGGAGGCTAAGGCAAGAAAGAGATTGCTTGAACCCAGGAGTTTAAGATTACTGTGAGCTATGACATCACAGCACTCCACTGAGGGCCAACAAAGTAAGATTCTGTCTCAAAAACAAAAGCCTGAAGGATTCCTTTTGAGCAAGGAACATAGAAGTTGCTATCTATGACGTGCAGGCCCTCACCAGACTCAGAGTCTACTGGTGCCTTGATTTTGCTTGTCCCAGCCTCCAGAATCATGAGAATAAATTTCTGTTGTTCATAAATTACTCAGTGTTTTGTTATAGCAGCTAGAACAGACTAGACTGAGGCATGGCCCAATATTCTTCTTTTTAACAACATCAGGAGGGAGGTAGTATCTCCATTTTTGTAGATAATGACAACAGACTTGGAGACATGACAAACCCAAGGCCACAAGGCTATGAGTGATAGGATGTGATAGGAGCCCAGGGCTCTCCATATAGCGGTGTTCTTTCTACCCCACAGTGCCTGGGCAGGATGCCTAAGAGAGTCATAAAATCACAGAAGCACATTCACGGACCTAGAAGAGAACTTTTAAGTTACTGAGTCCAATTCCCTATTGGACTTAAGACCCTTCTTTATTGCTGCTAACTTTTGGTCACCAGCGAAAGCTCTTGTGACTGAAACCAACAAGATCTCCCTCCCCTCATATCTCCCACTGACTTGGACTGGAATTGCCTCTTCCCAGCCTGTGGGCTCAATTGCTGGAGGTTTTATCCTTTCTCCTTGAGGAGGTTTGCTGTGTTTAACTAAAGACCCTGTCAGGGGAATGAAGCCCTCCCAGCTTCTCTAACAATGCATCTTTTATTTAAAAAGATCTTATTTATCACAAAGACCCTACACTGGGATTTGAATCAAGGATCTGTAGGAGGCAGGAGCCAGAAGCAAAAATGATGAAGGGCCTTTGTAGTAGATCAGAGCCAGCATCTCTCCCTGACCTAGTGAGACCCAGGAAGAGTGTATCAAAGAAAGGTTGTCAGGCTACACCTTTGGGGCACTTTGAACTTGCTTCCCTGCCAAGGTTCTGAGGATGCTGCTCTGGGAAAGAGTGAGCCGCCCCTCTGGCTTCCTGTCCTCACCAGCTGCAGGCTGGCATGCCTCTCTCCAGGGCTTGCTGAGCCCTCCTTTGGTCTACTCTTGTCTGCTTGGCCAAAGGAGACGTCACTTGCTGGTGCCACTGGAGTCAGAGCACAGCAGGCCAGTGCAGATGTGCAGAGGGTGGGCACTGTGCGTGGGTGTGGGGAGTGGGCGGTCTCATCAAAGCTGATGGTGACAGGTGATGTCATCCCTCTCTCTCACTTGCTACATTTGCATCCTGTAAAACAACTTGCTGAATTACAGCTGATAAACCCTCCCCCCAGAAAGGCTTCCAAGAGAGAGCTTGCTGTGAATGCACTAATCAGATCAAGCGAGAAGTCGTTAACAGCACCTTCCCCTAAAATGCCTTAATCCTGTTTCTAATTTACTGATTATGCAATAAGAAAATATCGTCATTAATTTCATGAGCAAACACACATTAACCTACTTATAGATCTCATGTTTCCTTGTGAAATCATGAATAATATCAGCTCCCTTTAATAAATGGAACCCCCAAAGAAAATCAAGAATAATTACTTTGTTTATTAACACTGAGTGATTAACATTTCAAAAGCAATCGAAATAAACACAGTTCTAATCTGAGGTGGGGCCCCAGGGTAGTGATCTGTATGGAGTAAAACCACACTCATTTGAACCCGGACAATTTAAAATTTGTGTTTTCAAAGGTGGCTCTCTATCACCCAGAATCGAATTATTTCCAGGAATCCCAGGTTATGGTGTGTGGACCTAGACTCCTAGGTGTGGGCCTAGACTGTTGCAGACTCCATTCTGTAACAGTCGATGGAGACCCTTCAGGGATGTGAACTCTGGCATCACAGACTTGTTTCTTCCCCTACGCTGTGCTTCCCAAACTTCCTCTGCCACGTGATGGTCTGGAATAATGGCCCCTAAAAGATGCCCCCATCCTAACCTCTGGAGCCTGTGAATATGTTACCTTGTTTAGCAATGATAAATTAATTGAATATTTTTAAAAAGAGGCTTTGGAGGTGTGATTGAGTTAAGGCTCTTGAGATGGGGAGAATCTTCTGAATTATTTGGTTGGTCCTAAAGCCATCAGACTTCGTAAAAAGAAACAGTGATTTTACTATACAGAGAAGAAGAGGAGGCAGTGTGGCAATGTGACCATGGAGGCACTGATTGGGGTGATGGGGCCACAAACCAACGAGTGCCAGCAACTTCAGAGCACAGACTTGCCAACACTATAAGCTCAGCCCAGAGAAACTGATTTTGAATTTTTGGCCTCCAGAAATACAAGAAAATAAATGTGCAGTGTTTTGTACTAAATACAATAGCCACCGGAAACAAAGTCACCTTCATGATTTCTTCCACATCCGCATACCAATAGCATTTTTGTTTACTAATCTATATTTCTTCCAATCAGTTCTGAGCTCATAGCTGTTTACTATCACCTCATCCCAGCAATGCTGCTTATGAAATCACGCAAGTCTGATACGTGGAAAACAAATATTCAATTTAACACCATTTTAAATGCCTAGATTTATGCCCCTTACAGTTTCTTTTTTCTTTTTCTTTTTTTTTTTTTTTCGAGACAGAGTCTCACTTTGTCACCCTTGGTAAAGTGCCCTGGCATCATAGTTCATAGTAACCTCAAATTCTTGTGCTCAAGCGATTCTCTTGTCTCAGCCTCCGAAGTAGCTGAGACTACCGGTGTCCACCACAACATCCGGTTATTTTTAGAGGTGAGGGTCTCACTCTGGCTCAGGCTGGTCTTGAGACTGTGAGCTGAGGCAATCCACCCGCCTTGGCCTCCCAGAGTGGTAAGATTCCAGGTGTGAGCTACCATGCCTGGCCTCCCTTACAGTTTCTAATGAACCATCCGACCACCAACAGACACCACCCACACTTTCTGAGACCCCGACCCAGCTCCACACAGCTTGGGAAGAATCCATGGTGCAGCTGAGCTTTCAAAACTGCTCTATTAAGTTCAAATTTCACTTGAAAATGATCAGAAGAAAGAAAGAATCAGCCTCTTTAAAAATAGAAGCCATTTCTCCTGCAAAATTTCACCAAGCCAGATTTTAAAGTGCAGAAATGAGCAGAATCTTAAATCATTCTTGGTAGAGTTACCACCATTGAGTGAAGAACCTTAAAGGAGAAAGAGGAAGCCAGAGAGGGTGGCAGGAGGGGGCTGTATCTGGTGGCAGAATCCAGCTAACAGGAGCCTTGTTTTCCCAGCCTGACGTAGAATTCCAGGTCCGGTGTTACTCTCCCTCCTTTTTCCTCAGGACAGAGAGCCACAGAAAGCAGGGATTATTGTTTTCTGGAACAGTAATTAGAAAGGCGTACAGATTTTGAATGCTAAAGAATGTTGAGGTGGTTGAATTGATAAAGCCTTCAAGTGCAGAAGAATATGCCGATGGTTAAAAAGTTCCCCAGGAATCAGTCAGGGGAGAGGGTAAAGTAGATAACTTTCATCCCAAGAACTGAAACTGCTGAGATACCAAAGCCAGGAAGGTCTTCACCTCTAAAGAGAGTCAGACTAGTCCTGCTGAATACTGAGAGTAGATATTGATAAGCAATGGTTCCTGAGAGTTGTAATAAATTCTAAAAGGAGCCAGTCGTGGCTTTGCATCTCTGCTTCTCCATTTCTTTAAACATTATTTCATCACAGAGCGTCATAGCATGTGGGAAGTGCTTCAAACATATTTGATGGAAAGACTGATCAGTGACTAGACTCTAGTTTAGACGTTGCCTCTACTTGGATTGGCAAACATCCCCTAATCCAAGGGGAAAGCAGCTCCTAAGTGTGTGTCCCTCACGGTGCAGTCATCTGAAGTTGGGACTGCCTAGGAAATGTACAAAAAAGGGGTAAAGAGAATCAGGCTCAGACCTTTTTATTCCAAATGCCCGGAGAAAGCATCTCTGGTCCTGGGCTGAAGCTGAGAGCAGGACTGGAGCTGCTGAGTGCCATGGTAATAAGGAGGCTTTAGAACACAGAGATATGGAAAACCACAGGAAGAAAGAGGTATGAGATAGAAAGAGGCAATGGCATTGTTTGAGACTCCAGATTCAGCTGTACCTGAAGCTTCATCCATTTATATGAATCAACACATTATTATATTTTCTTTCTTCAAAGCTGGCTTTTCCAGAATCCCAAAATGACAGATGTTGGCGTGGATATGGAGAAAAGGGAACACTTCTGCACTGCTGGTGGGACTGCAAGGTAGTACGTTCCTTTTGGAAAGAAGTTTGGAGAATACTCAGGGATCTAAAAATAGACCTGCCATTTGATCCTGCAATTCCTCTAGTAGGAGTATATATAAAAGACCGAAAATCACTTTTCAACAAAGATATTTGTACCAGATTATTCATTGCAGCTCAATTCATAATTGGGAAATCATGGAAGAAGCCCAAGAACCCATCTACCCATGAAT
>CAUYQV010063834.1:0-19409 GCA_963574575.1 Galagoides demidoff
CTTTTGCCATTGTGGAAGTTGGAATTTGATCAAAAGTTTCTGAGTGAGATTACTTTTGTGGTTGAGGATTTCACTGGTCATTATGGAGGATAGGTTTGAGAATTTCCTGGAGAGCTGGTTTAGTTATGGCAAATTTCTTCAGCATGTGAAATGTTGTTAAAGTATTTAATTTCTCCATCATAGATGAAACTCAGTTTAGCTGGATACAGGATCCTGGGTTGAAAGTTATTTTGTTTTAGGAGATTAAAAGTCAATGACCATCCTCTTCTGGCCTGAAAGCTTTCAGCTGAGAGATCTGCAGTCATCCTAATACTCTTCCCCTTGTAGGTAATGGTTTTTTTTTATGTCTGACTGCTTTCAGAATTTTCTCTTTCATCTTAACTTTGGTGAAATTAATTACGATGTGTCTGGGGGATGTCTTGTTTGGGTTGAGTCATGCTGGGGTTCTGATACTATCTGCTATCTGAATTTCAGAATCTCTTGACATGTCTGGAAAGTTCTCTTTCATAATTTCATGAAGAAGAGCCTCAGTGTTTTGTGAAGCAACGTCATCACCTTCAGGGATTCCTATAAGGCAAATATTAGTTTTCTTCGAATTATCTGAGAGCTCTCTGAGAGTGAGATCCGTTTTTACTCTCCATTTCTTTTGATCCTTGCATTCCTGGGCTTCTTCAAAAGCTTTGTCTTCAAAATCAGAGATCCTTTATTCTGCGTGTTCCACTCTGTTATGGAGGGATTCCACTGTGTCTTTCAGATCCTTGAGGGCTGCAACCTCTTGTCTCAGTATTTCAAAATCTTCAATCATTTTATCTTTGAAATTGTTGAGTTCTTAATACATCTTTTGAATGACTTCTTGAGATATCTTTTGAATAATTTTTTGAGAAATGTTTTGAATAATTTCTTGAGAGATCTTTTGAATCATTTCTTGAACTTGTACTTCCTTCCTTTCTTCCATTCTGTTAATCTTATTTGCTATCCGTGTTCTGAACTCGATTTCTGACATTTCAGCCATTTACTTGTGGATGGGGTCTTCAATTACGTCTGCCCCATTTTTCTTTGGGGGAGTTGATCTACTCTGGTTATTCGAGTTGCCATAGTTTTTCCGCTCATTCCATCCCATTCTGAGTTTACCTTGTTTGGAGGCCTTATCAGAACTGTTCAGTTGGTGGCTTCTTCTGGTTGCCCAGAGAGAGAGGCAGAGCATGTCTGTTGTTTACTCCCAGTTCTTGGGTGCTGGGGCAACTGGGGTGCAGTGGAACAGCAGCAACTGCATGGGAGTGTGCATGGCTGGATTAGACCTCGTTCAGCCTACTGGGGCAACCAGTGGGCAGAGACCGGCAGTAGCCGGATCAGTCCTAGTTCAGCACCCTGGAGCAGCCGGGGGTTGGGGGAATGGCAGCAGTAGTGTGGGGTACGCAAGTGACCAGATCAGTCTTAGTTCAGCCCCACCAGAGTGTTCAGCCCCACCAGAGTAGCTGGGGGGAGTGAAGGACTCCTTCACCGTGGCCTGTTGGACGTGTGTGGCACTGGCAAGCCAATCTATTCCCTCCCAGCCTGGGAGCCTGAGTGGGGAACTCCTCCACCTCCATCTATGGGACACACGTGGCTCTAACAACAATTCTTGGCCCGCCCAGAGCTAGACTCCTCCACCGCCTCCTGCAGGGCGCACGTGGCTCTAGCAAGCAATTCTGGGCCCACCCAGCTTGGGCGCCTGGAGCAGGGAACTCCTCCGCTGGCCCCCGTGGGGTGTGCGTGTCTCTAGAAGGCTGTTTGGGGTCTGCTGGAACGGAGGACTCCTCTGCCACTGCCCTCAGGACACCCGTGGCACTAGCAAGCAGTTCTGGGCCCACCCAGAGCCCTGGAGCAGAGATCTCCTCGGCCACCTGTGGGTTGCATGGCTCTAGCAAGCAGTTCTGGGTCCTCCCAGAGTGGGGGAGTTGTCCGCCACCATCCGCTGGTGTGTGCAAGGCTCTAGCAAGTACTTCTTTGGCTGCCCGGAGCAGGGGAACTCCACTCTGGCCACCCGCCACCCACGGGAGGCTTGCGGCTCTAGCAATCAGTTCTGGACCTGCCCAGAGCCCTGGGGCGAGGTGCTTCTCTGCTGCCTGTGGGGTGCACGGTTCTAGCAAGCAGTTCTGGGCCCTCCCAGAGTGAGGGACTCATCCACTGCCACCCGTGGGGGGGGGCATTAGGCTCTAGCAAGTACTTCTGTGGCTACCTGGCACAGGGGGCTTCTCTGTGGACACCCGCCACCCGCGGGAGGCGGGCGGCTCTAGCAAGCAGTTCTGGGGTCTGCTTTGTACCTGTATTTTATGTTCTTAAATGATCTTCCTTGGATTTATAGCTTGCCGAACTTCTTTCTGGACTCAGCTCCCCATCTTTGGCTTCATAGATTTTGATTCCAACCAGTTTTTCTTCCTTTGCTCAGGAGCCTCTGACCAGGGATGCTACCAGTCGGCCATCTTCCCAGAATCAGTTTTGAGATTTTGTGATGTGGGTTGGATTTAGATATCTCAGGGTGGTTTTGATTTGCATTTCTCTAATAATTAGGGATGATGAGCATTATTTCATGTTTGTTAGCCATTCGTCTGTCTTCTTTAAAGAAGGTTCTATTCTTGTCTTTTGCCCATTGATATATGGGATTGTTGGCTTTTTTCATGTGGATTAATTTGAGTTCTCTCTAGATCCTAGTTATCAAGGTTTTGTCTGATTCAAAATATGCAAATATCCTTTCCCATTGTGTAGGTTGACTATTTGCTTTGGTTGTTGTCTCTTTAGCTGTACAAAAGCTTTTCAGTTTACTTAAGTCCCATTTGTTTATTTTTGTTGTTGTTGCAATTGCCACGGCAGTCTTCTTCATGAAGTTTTTCCCCAGGCTGATATCTTCCAGTGTTTTTTCTATGCTTTCTTTGAGGATTTTTATCATTTCATGCCTTAAATTTAAGTGCATTATCCATCTTGAATCAATTTTTGTGAGTGGAGAAAAGTGTGGGTCCAGTTTCAGTCTTTTACATGTGGATATCCAGTTCTCCCAGCACCATTTATTGAATAGAGGGTCTTTCCCCCAAGGTATGTTCTTGTTTGGTTTATTGAAGATTAGGTGTTTGTAAGATCTTAGTTTTATTTCCTGGTTTTCTATTAGATTCCAAATGTCTATGTCTCTATTTTTGTGCCAGGAACATGCTGTCTTGACCACTATGGCTTTGTAGTACAGCCTAAAATCTCGCATGATGATGAGCCCAGTTCTTGTTTTTATTACTAAGAACTGCCTTAACTATATGAGGTTTTTTCTGGTTCCAAGCAAAATGCAGAATCATTTTTTTCAAATATTGAAAGTACGATGTTGGTATTTTAATAGGGATGGCATTGAATAGGTAGAATGCTTTGGGAAGTATAGACATTTTAACAATGTTGATTCTTCCCAGCCATGAGCATGGTATGTTCTTCCATTTGTTAATATCCTCTGCTATTTCCTTTCTTAGGATTTTATAATTTTCTTTATAGAGGTCCTTGACCTCCTTTGTTAGGTATATTCCTAGGCATTTCATTTCAGCTATGCTGAAGGGAGTTATGTCCTTACTTAGCCTCTCATCTTGACTCTTATTGCCATATACAAAGGCAACTGACTTATGGACATTGATTTTATATCCTGAGACATTACTGTATTTTTTGATGATTTCCAGGAGTTTTGCAGTTGAGTCTTTGGGGTTCTCTAAGGATAAGATCATATTGTCAGCAAAGATGGAGAGTTTGACCTCCTCTGCTGCCATTCAGATGCCCTTTATTTCCTTGTCTTGTCTAATTGTATTGGCTAGAACTTCCTGCACTATGTTGAATAGTAATGGTTACAGAGGACAACCTTGTCTGGTTCCTGTTCTAAGAGGAAAAGCTTTCACTTTTACTCCATTCAGTGAAATATTAGCTGTGGGTTTGTCACAGATAACTTCAATCAGTTTCAGAAATGTACCACATATATTTATACTCTTCAGTGTTCTAATTAAAAAAGGATGCTGGATTTTATAGAATGCTTTTTCTGCATCTCTTGAGAGGATCATATGGTCTTTGTTTTTGCTTCTATTAATATTCATAATGTGGATAACATTTATGAACTTGCATATGTTAAACCAACCTTCCATCCCTGGCATGAAACCTACTTGTCATACCTATGATGTATGACTTTTTTGATGATAGGCTGTAATCTATTGGCTAGGATTTTGTTGAGAATTTTTACATGTATTTTCATAAGTGAAATTGGTCTGAAATTCTCCATTTTATTTGGGTCTTTTCCTTGTTTTGGTATCAGGGTGATGTTTGCTTTGTAGAGTGTGTTGGGGAAGATTCCTTCCTCCTCAAGTTTTTGGAATAATTTCCACAGTACAGGAGTAAGCTCTTCCTTGAAGGTTTGATAGAATTCTGGTGTGAAGCCATCCAGACCAGGGCACTTTTTTGTTGGAAGACTTTTTATTGTTTCTTTGATCTCAGTGCTTGAAATTGGTCTGTTCAGGAGATCTATTTCATCTGGGTTAAGTCTAGGGAGAGGATGTGATTCCAAATATTGATCTATTTCCTTCACATTGTCAAATTTCTGGGCATAGAGTTTCTGGTAGTATTCAGAGATGATCTCTTATATCTCTGTGGTATCAGTTGCACTTTCCCCTTTATCGTTTCTGATTGAGGTTACTAGAGACGTCACTTTTCTATTTCTAGTTAGTCTGGCCAAAGGTTTATCTATTTTATTTATTTTTTCAAAAAACCAACTCCTTCTTTCATTAATTTTCTGAATGATTCTTTTGTTTTCAAGTTCATTGATTTCTGTTTTAATTTTGGATATTTCTTTTCTTCTTCTGGGTTTAGGCTTACATTGTTCTTTTTCCAATTCCATAAGATGGCTTGTGAGTTTGTTGATGTGCTCTCTTTCTGTTTTTCAAATGTAGGCATCTAAAGCAATAAATTTTCTTCTCAAATCTGCTTTTGCAGCATCCCACAGATTTTGGTAGCTTGTGTCTTCATTGTTGTTATGCTCAAGGAAGTTAATGATTTCCTGTTTTATTTCTTCCTGCACCCAACTGTCATTCAACAGAAGTTTGTTTAATTTCCATGCCTTTGTGTGGAGTTGAACATTTTTGTTGGAGTTGAGTTCCACCTTTACTGCCTTGTGTTCTGAGAAGATACCAGGTAAAATTTCAATTGTTTTAATACTGTTGAGGTTTGTTTTGTGTCTTAGGATATGATCAATTTTGGATAATGTTCCATGGGACAGGGCTTGTTTTTTCTATTTCTGTAAAAATGTCATTGGTATTTTGATAGGAATTGCATTAAATCTGGAGATCGATTTGGGTAGTATGATCATCTAAGCAATATTAATTCTTCCAATCCATAGGTGTGAGATGTCTTTCCATTTATTTGTGTGCTCTTCACTTTATTTCATCAGTGTTTTTTAGTTTTAATTGGAGAGGTCTTTCACATCTTTAGTCAAATTTATTCATAGGCTTTTTATGTAGCTGTCATAAATAGAATTGCTTTGTTGATTTCTTTTGTAGCTAGTTTTTTATTGCTGTATAAAAATGTTACTGATTTTTGAATGTTGATTTTTTTTTTTTTTGAGACAGAGTCTTGCTTTGTCACCCTGGGTAGAGTGCTGTGGAATCATAGCTCACAGCAACTTCAGACTCCTGAACTCAAGGGATCCTCCTGCCTCAACCTCCCAAGTAGCTGGGACTGCAAACACCCACCACAACTCCCAACTAATTTTTTTATATTCAGTAGAGACAAGGTCTCACTCTTGCTCAGGCTGGTCTCCAAGGGATCCACCTGCCTCATCCTCCCAGGTCCTATGGTTACAGGTGTGAGCCACTGCTTCCAGCTAGAATGTGGTATCCTGAAACTACTTTATTTTTTTTTTAATTAATTCTAAGAGTTTTTTTGTGAAGTCTTTAGGTTTATATATATAATCACATCATCTGCAAAAGGGAAAATCTGACTTCCTCTTTTCCAGCACCATTTATTGAAGAGACTGTCCTTTGCTCAATGTATCTTCTTGGTACCTTTATCAAAAATTGGTTGGCTATAAATTGGATGCTTTTTCTTTCTTTCTCTTGCCCTACTGATTTGGCCAGGATTTCCAGTTCAGGGTCAGACAGGCGGGGTGTAACTGAATATCCTTGTCTCGTTCAAGTTCTTAAAGGAGAAGGCATTCAGCTTTTCCCCATTCCATATGGTGTTAATTGTGAGTTTGTCATGTCCAGCCTTTAATATGTTGAGGTCATGTTTCTTCTACACCTAATTTGTTGAGAGTTTTTATTATGAAGGAATGTTGAATTTTATCCAATGCTTTTTCTGCTTCTCTTGAGATAATAACATAATTTTTCTCCTTCTTTGTGTTGATGTGACATGTCACATTTATTGGTTGGCATATGTGGAACCACCTTTGCCTCCTTAGGTTGTATCTCACTTGCTCAATTTTTTTTTTTTTTTTGATATGTTGTTGGATTTGGTTTGCTAGGATTTTGATGAGTATTTTCCATCTATTTTCACCTGGGATTTTGTCCTATTGTATCTATGTCTAACTGTATCTGGATAATGCTGGCCTCATAGAATGAATTAGTAAGAAATTTCCTACTCTTCATTTTTTGGAATGGTTTGAAATAAATGAATATTAATTCTTCTCTATAAGTTTGGTAGAATTCAGTAGTAAAACTATGAATGGGCTTTTCTTTGTTTAGGAGACTGTTTTTTATTACAGGTTCAATCTCATTACTCATCATTGGTCTGTTCAGGTTTTCAATTACTTCCAAATTCATTATCAGTAGGTTTTATTTACCTATTTCCTCTGGGTTTTCCAGTTTGTTAGCATATAATAGTTTATAATGCCTCTTATGATCCTTTATATTTCTGTAGTACCAATAGTAATATCTCCTTTTTTGTTTCTAATTATATTTGGGTCTTCTCTCTTTATCACTTGCTTAGTCTAGTTAGCCATTTATCAATTTTATTTATCCTTATTTTCTTAGTCTAGTTCATTTAGTTATTTTTTGATCTTGGTTCTTTCTTTTCTTTTATTAATTTAATTTGTTTTGTTTTGTTCTGTTTTGTTTTTGTAGAGACAGAGTCTCAATTTATCACCCTCAGTAGAGTGCCATGTCATCTCAGCTCACTGCAATCTCCAGCTTAGGTGATTCTCTTGTCTCAGCCTCCCGAGTAGCTGGGACTACAGGCACCTGCCATAAAGCCTGAATATTTTTGTTGTTGTTGTTTTTGTTGCAGTTTCTCAGTTCCCTGAGGTGCATTGTTAGGCTATTTATTTGAATTCACTCTACTTTTTTTGATGTAAGGATTTATTGCCATAAATGTCCCTCTTGGCACTGCTTTTCATGTGTCCCATAGGTTTTTGTATATTGTGTTTTCATTTTCATTTGGTTCAAGAATTTTTTAACTTACTTTTTAATTTCTTTCTTTCTTTCTTTCTTTTTTTTTTTTAGAGACAAAGTCTCACTTTATGGCCCTCGGTAGCATGCTGTGGTATCACACAGCTCACAGCAACCTCCAACTTTTGGGCCTAGGTGATTCTCAGCCTCAGCCTCCGGAGTAGCTGGGACAGGACTACAGGCACCTGCCACAACACCCAGCTATTTTTTTGTTGCAGTTTGGCGGGGGCTGGGTTTGAACCCACCACCCTTGGTATATGGGGCCAACAACCTACTCACTGAGCCACAGGTGCCACCCTACTTTTTAATTTCTTTACTGACCCAATGGTTGTTTAGGGGGCAGGTTGTTTAATTTTTGTGTATTTGTATAATTTCTCAAGTTCATCTTGTTGATTTTTAGCCTATTTTAAATTTCATATTAATATAAGGATATGTACAATTCGATTACATTGTTTGTATTTGTTAGGCATAGTCCATGTTGTAATTGAGCCCTTCACCCAAGAGGTGTGCTGAACACCCTTACATTGTGCCTGATAGGTGAGAGTTTACCAACTCCCCTTCCTCCTCCCTCTTCTCCCATCCCACCTTGTTTGATTTTTAGTTTTATTCCACTGTGATCTGAGAAGATACTTGATACAATCTCAATTAAAAAATTTTTTTGAGACTTACTTTGTGGCCTAATATATGGTCTATACTAGAAACATTTCATGTGCTGATGAGAAAAGTGTGTATGTTATGCAGATATTGAATGAAGTGGTCTATAAACATCTCTTAGGGCTACTTGATCTTTGGTGAAGATTGAGCCTGATGTTTCTTTCTTGGTTTTCTATCTGTTCAATTCTAAAAGTGGGGTGTTAAGGGTGGTGCCTGTGGCTCAAAAGGGTAGGGCGCTGGTCCCATATGCCAGAGGTGGTGGGTTCAAACCCAGCCCTAGCCAAAAAAAAAAAAAAAAAGTGGGGTCTTAAGATGCTCAACTATTATTTTATTGGGATCTATGTTTCTCTCTATTTCTAACAATACTTTCTTTCTATACCTGGTTGCTCTGTTGTTGGGTGCATATTACTCATAATTGTTATATTGTCTTGCTATAGTGATCCCTTTATCATTATATTCTGACCTTCACCTTTTTTTATTTTCTTTTACTTGAAGTTTATTTTGTCTGAGGTAACTACCACTATTCCTGTGCACTTTTGGCTTCTATTTTTGTAAAATATATATTTTTTCTGTCCCTTCACTTTCAGTCTACACGTGCTTTTACAGGTGAAGTTAGTTTCCTGTGGCAGCATATAGTTGGGCCCTCTTTTTTTAATTCATTCAACCAGTCTATATATTTTAATTGGGGAATTTAAAGCTATTTACATTCAAGGTTGTTATGGTAGGTAAGGACTTACTCCTGTCATTTTTTTCACTGTTGTCTGATAGTTTAGTATATCTTTTGTTCCTTTCTTCCTCCTTTGTGTTTTTGTTAGTTTTTAGTGTTTTGCTGTGATAATGTTTGATTTCTTTCTCTTTGTCATTTGAGTAATCTGATCTACAAGTGGGTTTTATACTTGTGTGTGTTTTCATGATGGTAGATATCATCCTTTCACATCCAGACATAAGAATTCTTTAAGCATTTCCTATAGTGGTGATGAAGTCCCTCGGGTTTTGCTTGCTTGAGAAAGACTTTAGTTTTCTTTCATTTTTGATGGATAGTTTTATTGGAGTGTAATGTTCTCAGGTAACAATTATTTTTTCTTTTAATTCTTTGAATATCATTCCAATCTCTCTTGGCCTAAAAGATTTCTTCTCAGAAATTTCCTTGTAGTCTGATGGGGACTCTCTTATACATAACTTGACACTTTTCTCCTGCTGTATTTGTCTTTGACTTTTGACAATTTGACAATAATGTGCTTGGAGAAGAACTTTTTGGATTGACTCTGTTTGGAATCAATGAAATTCCTATATCTGAATCTCTGTATCACTTTCTAATCTTGAAATTTTTCAGCTATTATTAAATAGGTTTTTGGCCTTTTCTCATCTTTCTTCTTACACTTCCCAAATTTAAATACTTGGTTGCTTTATGTTATCCCATAGGTTATGTAGGTTCTTCATTCTTTTCCTCTCTTTCTTTCTTTCCTTTCTTTCACTTCTTTCTTTCTTTCCTTTCTTTCCCTTCTTTCTTTTCTTTCCTTTCCTTCTTTTCCTTCCTTTCCTTTCCCTGCCCTTCCCTTCCCTTCCCTTCTCTTCTCTTTCTTTCTCTAACTGAGTTATCTCAAAAGACCAGTCTCCAAGTTCAGAAATTCTTTTTTTTGCTTGATGTAGTCTACTGTTGAAGTTCTTCATTGTATTTTTAACTTATTCATTAATTCCTCAGTTACAGGATTTCTCTTTGGTTCTTTTTTATTATATCTATCTTTTTATTAAATTTCTAATTCAGATAATGAGTTTTTATTCTGATTTTTGGGCATTGTTTATATGTATTATCTTGTATCTCATGGAATCTCTTTAATATCATTATTTTGATTTTTCCATGCATTTCATAGAATTTCCTTTCTTCAGACTCTGTTATTAGAGAAGTTTTATGTTCCTTTGGTGGTATATGTTTGTTTTTTATTTTTAATATTTCTTGTATCCTTATGTTGATGACTGTGTAACCATGCATCTGATATAAGTCACTTCTTCCAATTTGATGGATCAGCTTTCATAAGTGAAGACTTTTTCCTATATCTTCATCTATAGTGTTTATTAGATAGGGTTCTTTGGCTTTGATTCTAGGTAGGAACAGTAAACAATTCTCCACATAATTTCCTTTGCTATGATCCTGATCAGTGCCAGTGGAGTCTGTGAGCTCCTTAGTGGCTTATGTTGTGGTTGTTAGTAAAGGCTGTGGTGAAGCTTTGCTGGGATTATTAGTTAAACTTTAACTTGAGGAACCTAATTATGTAAATCATCTAAAATTATATTAGTATATTTATAGGATAGTATACATAGTTTTAATTATTTCAGGAAAAAAGTAAATAATAACTCTAAAACAATATTGCTGAATACTTTGAAGAAATTCTCAACTGAAAGAGAGATCATATTAAGTCAATTATCTAGATTTTTAAAAAATGCTTATTATTAAAGGGAATATTATTTTTACTACAGCAGGGATGGGATAATGTGGTAGCTAGTCTCCAAAGACAGCTTCCAATGAACTACATCTTCACATGTTTACTACTTAGGTATTATTAAATCTGAGTTGGGCCTGGGTATTGCTTTAATTAGGAGAATATTGAAGTTCTATACCTAAGTCTTAAGAAGTTCTGAAAAATTCCAATTTTGTGATTTGGGGACCCCTGAGCCACCATTGAAGTTTTGCTGAGGAAGCCACATGGAGGGCAGGAGAGATCCTGAGGCTATGTAGAAAGAGAATGAAAGGCTCAGCTCAGATGGACAGAAGACAGACAGAAGTCATTAGCCTTCTAACCTTCCTGACAAAGTCCTAGGTATGTAACTAAGCTAACTTAGCCATGATAGACCAGTTGGGTCATCAGATGACTACAGCCCCAACCAAAATCACATGGAGCAGAAGAACCACCTAGCTAAGCTTAGTCAACCCACAGAATCATGAGAAGTACAGTGGTTCTTGTTTTCAATAAGTCTTGCAGTGGTTTGTTACACAGACATGGTAACCAAACACATGGCTAGAATAAGGGGTGTGCAGAAAAGTATCCACATGGGTTGCTCTTTATTTCATTTTGTTTTCCTAAGTGCTATGAGATTCCCTCTGATAATTGTATGCTTATTGAATTCATAAAACCTTAGGGCAAATAGAGACCTATTTCAACCTATTGCAACCTATTTCACAAAAATAGGTTGTTGAAATACTACAGAAAATATCTTCTCTAGTCAGTCATATTTTGTGCCAGAATTTTTCTTCCTTAGAGAAATTGCTCAAATCTAAAAATAGATGTTGTAGTTTCATCTCCAACTTTGTGTTTAGGCTTTAAAAATAATGAACAAAACACAAGGTAAACAAAAAGGCTGTCTATTTATATAAGAATACGATAGTGGTACTATTAACCTAGATTATTTTCAGGTCAGCTCCTGAATTTTCTTTTTTTACCCTTGGTTAATGGTTCTAATTTAAAAAGTGATCAAAAACAGAAGTGAAACTATACTTCACAAGTAAATATTCACAGTGATAAATTTAAGAAATGAGGGTCACAGAATGAGGTGTCACAAGATGAGTGTATGATACCCAGGAGCTAGATGGCATCAACAGAGTATAAGGTGTTTATTTTGTTTGCTTGTCTGGTTTTGTAATTGCTATGGGTACGGAACTTTGATGAGGAGAAATTATACCAGACAAGAAATCTAAGAACATATGTAAATCAATACATTTGATTCACCACATAAATAGAAGCAAAAGCAAAGACCATATAATCATCTCAATAGATGCAGAAAAAGCATTCAACAAAATGCAGCAGCCTGTTGTGATAAAAAGAAAACCTTAACAAACTGGGCATACAAGAACATATCTGAAGACTATAAAAACCATGTATGACAAACCCATAGCCAACATCATACTGAAAGGGGAAAAGATGAAAGCATTCCCACTAAGAACTGGAACAAGACAGGGTGCCCATTGTCACTATTTCCATTTGAGATATTGCTGACAGTCCTAGCCAGAGCAATCAGGGAGGAGAAACAAATTAATAAAAGTATATAAATCAGGAAAGAAAAGGTCAAACTACTACTTTTGGCTGATGATATGATCATCTGTATAGAAAACCTCAGAGACTCCACCCAGAGAAACCCAAAATTGATGAACAAATTCAGAAAAGTCTCAGTTAATAAAATCAATGTATACAAATCAGTATTATTTCTATGTGCCTGTAACAGTCAAGCTGACAGTCAACCAAAGACTCAACACCATTCACAATAGCTATAATACAAAGAAAATAAAATACCTGGGAATATACTTCGCCAAGGAGATGAAAGATCTCTATGAAGAGAGCTATGAAACATTGAGGAAAGAAATTGCAGATGACACAAACAAATGGAAAAAAGATATACTTATGGATCCATAGAATCAACATTGTTATATTGTCCTTACTATATATCTGGAGGCATCACATTATCAGACTTCAAGCTATATTACAAGACTACAGTAACCAAAACAGCATGGTATGGGCACAAAAATAGAGACATAGACCAATGAAACAGAACAGAGAATATAGATGTAAAACCATCCACATCCAGCCAACTGATCTTTGGCAATACACACTAGAGAAAAGAAGCCCCATTCAATAAATGTGCTGGGAAAATTGGAGACCACATGTATAAGAATAAAATAGGACACGTATCACTTTTCACTCATAGAATTAATCCAAGATGTATAAAAGACTTAACTATAAGGTATGAAATCTAAGAGTATACCATAGAATACTATCCAGACACTGAAAAAGATGGAGACTTCATGACTTTTGTATTAAACTGGATGGAAGTGAACACATATTCATAGTAGAGCATCGCAAGAATGGAGAAGCAAGAATGCTATGTACTCAATTCTGATATGAGGACAACTGAGGACCTAGTACACTGTGGGGATGGGGGAAGGGGTGCAGGGGGAGGGAAGAAAGAAGGGGGTAGGGGTCATAGTGTGTGACACACCTCTTGGGAACAGGACACAACTATAAGAGGGACTTTATCTAACAACTGCAATCAGTGTAACCTGGCTCTTTGTACCCTTAATGAATCCTCAAAAATAAAAGAAAAAAGAAAGAATTCTAGGAGAAAATGTAGGAAAAAACTCTTCTGGACATTGCCCTAGGCAAAGCATTTATGAAGAAGACCCTCAAGAGCAATCAAGCAACAACAAAAATAAACATATGTACTTGACTATGTTAAAAAGCATCTGCATAGCTGAGGAAATAATCAACAGAGCAAACAGACAACCTACAGAATGAGAGAAAACATTAGCAAGGTTCATAGTCAATAAAGGGCTAATAACCTGAATTTACAAAGAACTCAAGCAATTCACCAAGAAAAGTATAAACAACCCCATTAAAAAGTAAGCAAAAGAAGCTTTTCAATAGCAGATAGACAAATTGCAGATAAACATGTGAAAATGCTCAATATCACCAACCATCAGGGAAATGCACATTAAAATCATAATTTGATATCACCTTCCTCAGAAAGATATTTTTATTAAAAAGTCAAAAAACATTAGATGCTGGCATGGATGTGGAGAGAGAGGCAGGCTCACACACCGCTGGTGCGACTGCGAGTGAGGAAAGCTGCCATGGAGCACAACTTGGAGATTCCTCAAAGAACTAGACCTGCCATTCAATCCAGCAATCCCACTGTGGGGTATTTACCCAAAGGAAAAGAAGTCATTTTATCAGAAAGGCGCCAGTGCTCAAATGTTTACTGCAGCACAATTCAAGAAGCAAGAGAGATGGAATCAGTCAAATGCCCCTCAGTTCACAAGTGGATCAAGAAAACGTGGCATGTGGATACCCGGGATAGCGATTAGTCATAAAACTGCGACAGTTTGGATGGAACTGGAGACCATTACCCTAAGTGAAGTTTCTACAGATGGAAAGACAAACCCCATGGACTGGCTATTAAACTGGGAGTAACTGACGAGAACACATTTTCACAGAGGGAACTAAAACTCAGTGGAAATGAAGCAGGGGAGGGGAAAGAGAGAAAGGGCCAAAACAGATGGAGCAGGTACAACGAGCCATCTGGGTGAGGGGCACATGGAGCCCCCATCAAGCATCACAAACCTATTGGTATAACTGAAAAACGTTTGACCCCTGCAATATTTTGAAATAAAAAGAGAAAAAAATGTTCTTAGATGAACAAAATAAAAAACTCCATCAATAGTGAAGATACACATATTTTTTACAAATTTTCCAAGAAAACCCATATTTCCTTTGACTGAGACTCTGTAAAGATGGAGCCATATCCCTTGAGATGAAGAGTCAGTATAATAATAATGATATATATGACACTATTTTAAGTATCATGTAGGGAAAGAAAGAATAAAAAGTTACATGGTCTTAAGTCAGTAATCTAGTTGGAAAGCTATGAAATAGATTTTGTAATATTAATAGAATATCAGAAGAGCATCACAGCAGAATGTCGCAGCTGAATCAAGGCTAGGATTGAGAGCTCAGGTATTTGCAAAACTGGAGGGCTTTCCTCTCACAATCAGTTTACACGAATCAATGTTGCCCTGATTTTCATTGTATAGGAAAGAATAAGATTATTTTCCTGTCAATGTGTCTTGGAAGAGTTCCTGACAGAAGAAAGG
This sequence comes from Galagoides demidoff, assembly GCA_963574575.1. Taxonomy (NCBI): domain Eukaryota; kingdom Metazoa; phylum Chordata; class Mammalia; order Primates; family Galagidae; genus Galagoides; species Galagoides demidoff. The sequence goes on from CAUYQV010063834.1 coordinate 14,716, forward strand.
CGCGATGACGGTGGAGGGAGGACGCGGTGCCAGTGGAAAGAGGACGCAAGGTCGGTGGAGGGAGAACGCTATGCCGGTGGAGGGAGGATGCGGTGCAGGTGGAGGGAGGATGTGCTGTCAGTGGAGGGAGGATGCGATGTCGGTGGAGGGAGGACTTGAGGGAGGAGGCTTTTCTCCTCTGCCTACTGGACTGGATTAGAGTCTCAGCTCAGTAAGTGGTAAGTCACAATTTTAAAAGCTGATTTTATAAAACATTTTTGAAGACACTCAGAGGAAGCAGTGCCACTTAGGGGTCCAAGTAGCCAGACACTCACAGGGATGGAGAGGGAACCTTGCAGCGGGACATTGGAATTGGGGTCCAAGAGCTGCAGGACTCGTGCCCCTGGCCTTGGCTGTCACCGGGCAAGGTGGGCACTATTAAGGTCATCCACAAAGAGGACTTTTTAAATGGCTTAACAAGAAGAGGACAAGAGGAATGTGAAGAAGAAAAGAAAAGAAAAGGCACCTCACATAGGGACCAGGCAGCCCACCCAGCTTAGTCACAGCTCATCACGGCTCATCTGAGCTACTTGGAAACTCAGAGGGTGCGTGTTGGCGGATGGAAGGCAGAACAGTAGAAGGGGGTGATTTGCATGAACGAGCAGCTGTGGGCAAGAACAGGACATTTATTTCATGAATATTAAAATGATTTAACTTGTATCTACTGTTTAATGGAGCCTAAGGATGTTTCAGTTATGTAAGGTACAATGTAATATGAAAAAAACCCAAAGGCTTTCTGTGCTGTGAAAGCCAAGAAGGGGATAGACTACTCCAGACAGGAGCTGCTTTTCACCTTGTTGTGTGGTCACTATAATACTGTGTAGGTCGGGGTGTTAGACAGTTACTGCCAAAGAGAGTGGGCCAGTTTTTGTGTGGTTGGCATCTAGTGCCAGTAGGTGACCTTTTTAACAATAAGCATCCTGCATTTGGAAAAATGCTCCCTCTGGGGCAGGATGGAAGGCCTGTCTTTGCAGAACTGCATAGCTGCTGCAGTGATTCAAGCATTTGATTTACTGTCTCAGTTTAAACACTTGTCAGTGCATCCACATGAAAATCTAGGCCAATGTAGTTTGAAGTGGAGTACAGAGAAGTTCTTGCACAATATAAATTTAAAGAGATTTTCTTTAGGCAAAAATAGTTACATGGCAAATTCTGTTCTCAAAGACATCCTTTCCCTCCAAGGTTATGTGGCAGTGACTCTACTTGGCAATTTTCTGTACTTAGGGGCATAACCTGAAGCAATATAAATACCCAGCAGAGAAGTCAAATCACCTTCTCAGGGAAATTAAATGCACAGCTACCCTTAGGGCACCAATTAGAAAGAAACTATATTCTCAACAGTGAGAAATAACTAAACCAAAGTTCTACTGGCAATGCAAATTTACTTCTATATATTTATGTCATCATATTAAAATCATAGAGAAACCTCTGTGAGTTGACTGTAACAAACTGGTCAACATAAGAAACTAGGCCTGCTGTGCTGATATGCACCTGTGTGCATGGCCAGTCTATGAAAATTAGGCTGACTTAGGGAGATGGTCAGTGTAGAGAGCTGGTCAATTATGGAGTTTCTAGTGTATATACAGTAAAGTGTATTAAATAGCCATAAAATAAAAATCATGTGATCTACTAATGGTAATTGTCTGGGAGTGGGATGCTTCAGACGTTTTTAATACACGGATTTGTCAAGGTTTCTTTCTGTCAGATTCCTTTGCATTTCACATTCCTCTTCACTTTGTTTTCCTTTTCTTATTTTCCCCTGGGTCCATCTGAATTACCTGAAGTCCCTATGTGACAAAGAATCCCTAGGGTTTGCTGGGCTTACTCATAACTGCCACCTGCCTGGTAGAAAGTCCTCTTCTTGATTCTTTTGCTCCTTAAGTGGTTTACAAGGATTAGCTGGAAGAACTGGTTTATACTTTAAGGTACATAGCACCACATTTGTGCTTTTGCATATGTTTATTTTACCTTAAGTTACATTTTCTTTTCCTAATACATCCTTCTGGCTGAGAGTGAAGGAAAGACATGGTGGATATAAATGTCATTTCTGAAAATTCATTTTGGATTGGCATTAAGTAAGCCAAGAATATGGCATCTTAAGAGATTGCTAATAAGCAACATGCAGTGTTTATGTTGCCGGTAATGCACAGCAACTCGGCTTCAGTTATCAAAAATGAGCACATTAGTGGATTATGTTAAATTGTTTGGAAGACTTCCTGAATCTTAATGACGATTTTAATACCATATACAATGAAAGTTTTCAGCAATGATGACCTTAATGTCTCATGAGGCAACACAGGACCCAGCGCCCACACCGGAGGAAGCAGCAGGGATGCAGCGTAGGGAGGCTGGGGCTCCGTGGCCAGCAAGGTCTGTTTTAAAGGTGCAGCTCTGGAACATATTGCCTGTGGGTCCATGGGAAGGCATTTGACCTCTCTAAGCCTCAGTTTCCTCGTCTATAAAAGGGTATAAGTTTGTTCTAAAGATCATGTGAAGTCATGCGTCCAGAGTACTAACTAAGCCTGCTGGAGGCTCTGGTTTCAATAATGGTGACATTTGCCATTCTTCTCAGCTGTTTGTTAACATCACTACCTTACTATAGTTAGGAAATCCCTTATGTTGTAAGTTCAACTGGGATGCAGAGATAGTGAGTTACTACAGAATCTTCCAGAACATTCCAGATCCTTCCTTATGCAGCCTCCCATGTGCTTTGAGTGACTAAGTGACACACAGACTCTGAGCCAGGAGTCAGGAGTCCCACAGGGGCAGAATGCAGGATGTGTCCTGGTGGTGCCCGGTGGCCTCTGTACCAGCTCACACAGCTGGAGGGGCAGCAGGGGCAGCCATGCTATGGAGGCTGCAGAACTATGTCTCTGGCAGAAGCAGCACAGGTCTTGATGTCCCAGGACTGGATTGGGATGTGCATGTGGTTCCACCTGCTGCCCTTGTTCCTGCCCGTTCTGAGTCTGCTTCTCCATCTTCCCAGCGATTCTGTGAGCTGCCTCATTTCATTTCGGTACTTCCTTTTCTCCTTAAGTCAGGAAGAGCTGCTTAGCTTTCAAACTCTGATGAGGGTGGCTATTATTATGTCAATTTTTAAGCTGGGTAGTTTTAGTGAATCAGCCTGGAAACATATTCTGGAAACACTGCTATTTTATCTCAGCCTACACACACCATGAGGACAGTAAATGTGTTTGCCCTGCCTGCCCAGTTTCCTTAGTGCCTGAAACACCTGATTATGTAGTAAATGCTTAATAAATATTGACTGAATAAGTGAGTGAATTATGGGTATAGAAAGCAATTCTAATGACATAACGCTGTCCCCAAGTTACAAACATCTAACTTACATACAACTCAAATGAACGGAAGTTATTACAAGTAATAGGTAAATATACACCTGCTCTGACCTACATACAAATTCAGCTTAAGAACAAACCTACAGCCCTTATCTTGTTTGTAACTGGGGAATTCCTAGGCTCTCCTCCCCAGAGGAGTGACAGACTGCACATTGACCAGTCCTCACCCAGTGTTCCTGTTACAGGAAAAATCAAAATATTCCCCTCTCATGACAACTGAGTGAATAATGCACATGAAAAGGCAGAGATGACAGTGAGGAGTTACCAGCTGATTCTGGCAGGATGAGGGTCCTAGAGAGGAGCAGGACAATTGGTGCTGAATGCTGGTGACAATTGCTGATCTCACAGCAGAAATAGCTGAGAGACCCAAAAACACTGGAGGCCTCTCACAGCTAAGAGGAAAAAGGAAGTCTAGGCCCTTCAAAGAGGGGAGGTCTGCAATTCATGGCTTGATTCTGGACCGAGACCTAAAAAGTGGTGCCCCCAAGTCAGAATAAGTCAGAAGTCTCCACGGTGATTATTGTTAATACATCCCAGCTTTGTGTCAATGAGAGGCCAAGGAAACCTCAAGTTTGAAACTGGGTTCAAGTTGTATTGGGCAGCTAGCACTCTGATGCCTGGCTGAAACAAATAAAAATCCTCTCTAGAAGAAGACAATTACACTTCGTGCCTCAAATCACTTCTACAAATAATTTTTCTTTAGAGACAGAGTCATTCTTACTACATTGCCCAGGCTGGCCTGAAGCACCTGAGCTCCAGTGATCCTCCTGCCTCAGCCTCCCAGTAGCTGGGACTATAAGAACACACCACCATCCCCAACTATAAATCATTTTTTAAATAAACAAGAAGGAATTAATGATTTATATTTGCCCAGAACTGATGAAAGACATCCAATTTACAATAAGAAGTCCAGTGGGGGAATGGGTGGAGAGGGGGGAGGGAGAAGGGTAGGGGAATGGGTGGAGGGAGGGGGATTAGAGGGACCATTTTTGAGATATATCTTACAGGGGTACAAGTGAAACTCTCTAAGAGTAGAACCAGAATGTTTTAAAATTATAACTGAGAAAATGACATGAAGGCTGTGTTGATCAGTTTGATGGAAGTATTTCAGATTGCATGTTAAAATCCCACACTGTACCCCAGAAGTGTATTAATGTACTAGTTATCATTCAATAAAAAAATTAAAAAAAAAAAACTCAACAGTAAGAAAACCAACAACCTGATAAGAAAATGGACTGAATTCATGAGCAGACACTTTGCTAAAGAAGATATACAGCTAGTGAGCATACAAAAAGATGC
>CAUYQV010063838.1:0-13690 GCA_963574575.1 Galagoides demidoff
CCCTTGCTCCCAGCTTATGGTTCCCTCAAGTGACAGTGTTCCAATGTCCCATTAGAAGGTTTTGATCAAACTGAGACAACGCAGTTTGCATTACATAGTATGAACGCTACTCATAACTATACTTTTATTTTTTTTTTTTTTGAGACGGAGCCTCAAGCTATCCCCCTGGGTAGAGTGCCATGCAATCACAGCTCACAGCAACCTCCAACTCCTGGGCTCAAGCGAGTCTCCTGCCTCTGCCTCCCAAGTAGCTGGGACCACAGGCGCCCGCCACAACGCCCGGCCATTTTTTGATTGCAGCCATCATTGTTTGGCGGGCCCGGGCTGGGGATTCGAACGGGCCACCTTAGATGTACGTGGCTGGCGCCTTAGCCGATTGAGCCACAGGCGCCAAGCCATAACTATACTTTTATACAGTACTCTGCCCTAAAGCGAAGTGCCCTAATACTCCAAATTTGCCTTTCTACTAATTCCAGAAATTCAGGCTGATTCAGTTATATACTTTTTTTTAAGTATATATATTATAGTTTTTTAAGTATATATATTATAGTTTTTTTTTTAAGAGACAAAAGTTTCATTATGTCAACCTTGGAAGAGTGCTGTGGGATCACAGCTCACAGCACCCTCAAACTCTTGGGCTTAAGTGATTCTCTTGCCTCAGCCTACCAAGTAGCTGGGACTACAGGTGCCTGCCGCAATGCCCAGTTATTTTTAGAGATGGGGGTCTCATTCTAGCTCAGGCTGGTTTTGAACTTGTGAGCTCAAGCAATCCACCGGCCCTGGCCTCCCAGAGTGCAAGGATTACAGGCATGAGCCACTGCGCCCAGCCAAAAAGGTAAAAAGTTTTCAAGTTAGATCAGTGGCTGTAGATGTTCTTAGTATTTTATGCCTAACTTCTTTCAATTTCCTCCAATAAAAAAGGCAAAAAAGGCTTTGCATTCTAACTTGACTATGGATTGCTACAAATGTTTCAAGGAAAAGGTTTCCCATATAGCTTAACATCAAGCAAGGATATATGGCCCAAGCAGGTAAAGTGAGTTAAGTAGGCTAGTTTCCCCTTAAGACCATTTATAGTAGAGTCTATGGATTAGAGAACCTAAACTCTACCTCAGAGGGAGCAGACACCACAGCTAGCCCAGCAAGTATTGGAAACAGAGCCTACTGTGAACAGATCTGCTTTTCCAATTTAAGCTCTAAAAGCAGATTAATGAAACACTGGAATTTTATTTATTGAGACAGAGTCTCACTGTCACCCTAGATAGAGTGCCATGGCATCATAGTTCCCAGCAACCTCAAACTCTTAGATTGAAGCAATCTTTTTTTTTTGGAGACAGAGCCTCAAGCTATCCCCCTGGGTAGAGTGCCATGGCATCACAGCTCATAGCAACCTCCAACTCCTGGGCTCAAGCGAGTCTCCTGCCTCCACCTCCCAAGTAGCTGGGACCACAGGTCCCCGCCACAATGCCTGGCCATTTTTTGGTTGCAGCCATCGTTGTTTGGCAGGCCCGGGCTGGGGATTCGAACCCGCCACCTTAGGTGTATGTGGCTGGCGCCTTAGCCGAACGAGCCACAGGCGCCGAGCCATGAAGCAATCTTTTTTTGCCTCACTTCCCTAGATGCTGGGACTACAGGTGCCTGCCACAATGCCTGGCTACTTTTTCTATTTTTAGTAGAGATGGTCTTGCTTTTGCTCAGGTTGGTCTTGAACTCGTGAAGTCAATCAATCCACCCACCTCAGCCTTCCAAAGCTCCTACCGCCATGAGCCACAATGCCTGGCTAAAACACTGAAATTTTAAATAGTAAAAACAATTAAGTTTAAAATATTATCTACCTGGCTTGGCACTGTAGTACAGTGGTTACGGCACTAGCCACATACACGCAGGCTGACGGGTTCAAACCTGGCTGGGGCCAAATGCAACAAAAAAAATTGTTGGGTGTTGTTGGCGGGCACCTATAGTCCCAGCTACTGGGAGGCTAAGGCAAGAGAATCGCTTAAGCCCAGGAGTTTGAGGTTGCCGTGAGCTATGATGCCACAGCACTTTACCGAGGATGACATAGTGAGGCTCTGTCTCAAAAAAAAAAAAAAAAAAAAAAAAATCTACCCTCTTGCCCCCACCACACACACAAAAAAACCCAAAGGCAATGACTTGTGATCTCTACTTTGATTCCAGTCTCAAAATTTTGAATCAAAACACCAGCTCTATTGTTTTCTAGCTCTCCATGCCTTTGGCAAATCAATGAACTTGTGAGCCTCATTTTCCTCATCAGAAAAAGTATCATTTTTCAAACTGATACTTTCAAAAAAAATAATAGCGTCAAACATTAAACAGAATGCTCAAAATACTAATGTCCAACACTGGGTAAACAACTAAATATAGTTTTCTATAGGTGGAAAGTGGATCTTACTGTCAGTAAATTATTTGCAGTGATCTTTCAAGTACCTAATTAACAATCCCAAGGAGGGTGAGTTCTTAGAAGATTTAGGGCCTTTTCAAATTCTGATTACTGAATACTGAGTATTAAAGTCATTAGAAGCTAAATAGAACCAGTAATAAAGAATGCCTAGCAATAGATACTTAATGAGCTGGAAGTGGCTCTTCTAATTAAGAGATCTAATAACTGTCACTAGTTAATGGCCACAAAAAGGCAATAAAGTACACACATTGAGGGGTATAGTTTTCAGCAAGAACAATGGCAGCTTCCAAACTCAGCTGTTAAAACAAACCAAAAGGGATTTAAGTTTTTACAAGTCAGGAAAATCTCTTGTCAGATTATGGACTCTTATCTGTTAAAAACTTCAGCTAGATTTCATAATGTCTTAACTCTAAGGAATACCAACCACAAGACAAGTAAAAACAAGTTAAAGAAATGCTTTATTAATACAAACACACAGTAGCTATAAAGCACTAAGAAACTCAAGCATCTATGTCATAGCAAACAGGTGGCAACTCAACATCCAGGGTTGACAGAATGCTTGAAGGAGACTGCAATGGATCTAGAAAAGAGATATTTCTTATTAAATTTCTACCAATCCTTGAGTCATTATCCATATAAACATAGACTTTAGCTGTCACTTTTAATCATAAATTCACACCCTTCCCTTTGTCTAATGAATCCCTACCTCCATCCCCTTCTCACACAGATTTCATGGAATGTGGCTATGGTCCTAAAACTGACCTTCATTAGGAAAAAAATCTTAGAAGTACCTGAATCTCTTTGAGACCAAAGAGCTAATAACTTGTACTAATAAGATACATGAGTGAGACAGTTATCTCATCAGAACAAAGATAACACAATGATGGCTCTTGACCACCAGTTGAGATTAAAACCTTCTGCACTAAGTTATTGTCACTCTGCACTACCGCAGTGTCTTGCTATTATATTATCTTTGGATATAACTTGGAATCCTCATTCCAAGCAAGTTTATAATATACTTCATGTTATAACTTAAGATATTTTACATTTAATCTCTTCTTGCTGTATCTAAGACTGAATATCGGCTCCAGATAAACTTTAACTGGTGCATTTGGGACTAAGAACAACAACTGAGAATTACTCTGGAACCTTATCCCAGGTGTCCTCAAACTACAGCCCACCAAGGACATTTATCCAGCCTGCCGGGTGTTTTTGCTGCCGCTGCCTGTCTGCTTAGCAGCTGATTCATCCCAGGACCCAAAGTCCGGCCCTCCAACGGTCTGAGGGACAGTGAACTGGCCCCCTGTTTAAGAAGTTTGAGGACCCCTGCCTTATCCTATAGTTCAAAGGACAGAAATTACTCATTAATTGTTAACCTCCTGCACAACTCTGTTCCCACAGTGAGGAAACAAACTGTAGCCCTTCCACAAGGGTACTTGCTCACCGGATTCCCATGGTGGAGAGAGCATCTTCACAGGTGAAGGGGGACCCAGCTTTAACAGCTTTTCAAAATTTCTCTCCTCATCAAGGATCATGAGAGGCACTCCATTCAAGGGGAGGTCTGCAATCTGGTGCTCTTCAGGCAGGTCAAAACTCTCAAAATCTGTCTCAAAGGGAAAAGATTTTGTCAGGGCAACAGTTTCAGTGTAGTCAGTGGACCCTTAGTGGTCTGAGGACCTTTCAGAGGGTCCAGAAGGTAAGAACCATTTTCATGACAACTTTTTCTACTGTGTTGATATTTGCAACGATGGTACAAAGATGACCATGGATAAAACTGCTGGTGCCTTAACATGAATCAAGGCAGAGACAATAAACTGTATTAGTAGCCATTATATCCTTCACTTGTTTAAAAAAAAAAAAAGAAAAAGCCAGTTTCACTTAATGTCACTTTACCACATGTAATAGAAGGTATTAATTTTATTAACTCAACCACTGAGATGCCTTTTGCCATTCTGCATGATAAAATGAGACAATACACCATAAAGCACTTTTGCTCCACCCCAAAGAATGATCATCTCAGAGAAAAAGAATTTGTTCAATTACATGATTTGCAAGCTAAATTAGAGAGCTGGCTCGGTGCCTGTAGCTCAGTGGGTAGGGTGCCAGCCACATACACCGGAGCTGCAGGTTTGAATCCAGCCCAGGCCTGCCAAACAACAATGATAACTACAATCAAAAAATAGCTGGGCATCATGGTGGGCACCTATAGTCCCAGCTACTGGGAGGCTGAGGCAAGAGAATTGTTTAAGCCCAAGAGTTGGAGGTTGCTGTGAGCTGTGACACCATAGCACTCTACTGAGGGCAACATAGTGAGACTCTGTCTCAAAAAATAGAGTTTTCCTGGACACCATTTTTACACGAAAGAACTGAAAGACTATGGTCACTCAGTTTTGGGTATTTTTCACATGTTTTCTCAAAAAGGAAGAAGTCTATCACTGCCAGGAAAACTGACAGTCATTGTGGCCAATGGCAAGTCAAACCATCAAGAAAAAAGTCAGAATTTTGTAAAATGTATCTGCAATCATTAGCACTGCAGTACTTGCAATCAATCAGTTGTGATATTAATGTGCTTTTGATATTGTATAATGAAATATCTCAACATGTGGGTATCTACATAATCTCAGTGAACCAGTCATCTCTAAATGATCAATGTGTGACAAAGGCAACGGTCAAAGACACATTCCAAGTGGAAAATAGGCCAGTGAATTTTACTGTCAGCATACAAAATGCTCAGTGGTACAGTTTCTAATTCCAAATTGCAATTATACATTCAGAAATAAAGCCACTTGTAAGCTTTACGGTGGTAGCAAAGAAAACTATTCATATTACCTGAAAATATTAAAATATTCTTCCCTTCTCCCTACTATATATCAGCATAAGGCTAGGTTTTCTTCAATTACTTTAACCAAAATAGATGCAACAGACTGAATATAGAATTTGACAAGGATCCAGCTGTCTCATATTAAGCCAAATTAAGCACAATTTCAAAAGTAAACTATGCCATTCTCATTAAATTTTGGTTTGGAAAGTTACTTTATGTAAAAAAAGTGTTATGTACATTCATGTAGTAGACTACTTAATGAATTTTAATTTCTCAATTTTAATCTCAAATACAGTAGAAGCAGAACACACAAGCAAAAGTTCTTTGTAGTTAGTCTTCAATTTCTAAGAGTGTAAAAGGGTCCTAAAACCAAAAATTTTGAGAACCACTGTGTTAGATACTATTCCTTCATAAAATCTAAGTACCTTACTTCTTAGGAATTATTTAAAACAACTAATTTTTCTGAACAAAAGTATGATTTAAATATTGAGTTTTTCCTCTTTCCAAGGAGATTGTTTTCTTAGAAGTTTAAAAATCATGGTTCTCCTTATCTTTACCATTAGGTATGAAAGTTCTCTAAAGCCTGAATACTCTTAGTCTACTCTTAAGCCTCGTAAACTGCAAAAGTCAAAAAGCAATTGAGTGATATGTGACTGGTTAATTTGAAACCACTGAATTGTAAAGGAAATACTAAACATATCAAAAGACTCCAGAAGAATAAAATCTGCAGTGTAAGAGGGCTACATCTTTATCCACAAAAACCCTCTTTGAAAAAAAGGAAATTTATTAAGAAAGTCACATCATCAAAACAAAAATGCAGAAGAAAAAACTATGAATGGCCAATAATCAAATACTGCTCAGACACATACACAACAAACTTAACAATGACATGTTACTACCTTTTCAATAAAGATTAGAGCTGAATGGTAACATTAACTTTTAATAAAATATGGTGTATCCATGCTAATCACATACCCTTTCACTCAGAAATCCTTAAGAGTTTCCCTCTGGATGTACTCAAAAAACTTGCAACAATTTTAAGAATACTAACTGTGGACTTGTTTTAATTTTCATTTTAAAAAGCCAGAATAATTTGAATGTATATTAGTAAAAGAATGACTGTCCTTTGGTTAAAGGGGGGAAAAAACCCCAGTTCAAAAACCCCTAAGGCCCTGCTTGACCTATCTCCACACTTCACTGGTATCCTTCACGCTGCCTTTCATTTCCCAGAGCTACTCCAGTCCTTTTTCCTACCTCAAGATCTTTGCACACACTTTGATCCGCAATGCCTTCTTGCTCACACTCCTAGTGAGATGATTTGTTCAGTGTTTGACTTTCCCTCCAAATTGTGGGCTCCTTCAGTGCAGGGCCTATCTTGTTAACCACTATATCTGCAGCCTAAATAGTGCCTGGCACACTGTAGCCTCTCCTCAAATGTTTGAGTAAATTATAGCTTGAAAAGCTATTTCCATAACAGAAAATATTTCAGATATTTCAGTGTAGCAAGTTGAAAAAAACTGAAAACCAGGCAGTTCAGTGAGTAGGGCACCAGCCCCACATATAGAGGATGGTGGGTTGGAACCCAGCCCTGTCCAGACTGCAACAATAACAACAACAAAAATAGCCGGGCATTGTGGTAGGTGCCTGTAGTCCCAGCTACTCAGGAGGCTGTGGCAAGAGAATCACCTAGCCCAAGAGCTGGAGGTTGCTGTGAGCTATGATGCCACAGCACCCTACCGAGGGTGACAAAGTGAGACTGTCTTAAGAAAAAAAAAAAAATTGAAAACCTTCCCCGTCTATGCAAATTTTTCTAACCACAGAAATACTTAATTCTACCAAAGTACTCTCAGGCATGGCTCAACTTGACATAAAGCCCACTTTTTTTTTTTTTTTTTTTGAGATAGTCTCACTCTATGGCCCTGTATAGAGTCCTATGGCATCAAAGCTCACAGCAACCTCAACTCCTGGGGTTGAGTTACCTCCTGCCTCAGCCTCCCAAGTAGCTACAGGCATGTGGCACTATGCCAGGCTAGTTTTTCTATTTTTAGTAGATATGGGTCTCACTCTTGCTCAGGCTAGTCTTGAACTCCTGAGCTCAAGCAATTGACCCACCTGGGCCTCCCAGGTGCTAGGATTACAGGTGTGAGCCACCATGCCCAGCACCACTTTCTTTTTGAAAAGCTTCCTAGAAAGACTGTCCATGCCGACACTTATTTAATATTTGTGAGCACATCTTACCTGCTGTAGGTGCTAAGATTTTTAGAACAGGAACAATGTCCTCTACATCTTTGCTCCTATGTTTCCCTCCTGACCAAAGACACATTGCAAATAATCCCCAAAAGTATATTTGTTCAAAGCAACCCAGACTGAGACAGTGAGACAGTCTCTGAAACTATGAGACAGTCTCATAGTTTTAGGTCATAGATCATGTTCACATCAAGGTACAGCTGAGTTGAATTATAAAAGAAATTAGAGGTCAAAAGCATTTTTTGCAATACCAAACAAAAGATACTACCTAGAGGATTGTAAGGAAAGAATTTTTCTATTTCTGGATAGGTGTCATCTGCAGCAGGAATAGAGTTTTTTGCTTCAGTAGTCTTCTCAGTCACCTACAACAACCCAAGAAAATAAAGATTACTGAAAGCCTCAAAATTGATTAGTAAAAAGACTGTAAGCACTCTTCAAAGCATACAATTGTTGGGCGGTGTCTGTGGCTCAGTGAGTAGGGCACCGGCCCCATATACTGAGGGTGGAAGGTTCAAACCTAGCCCCAGCTGAACTGCAACCAAAAGATAGCCGGGCATTGTGGCGAGCGCCTGTAGTCCCAGCTACTTGGGAGGCTGAGACAAGAGAATCGCTTAAGCCCAAAAGTTGGAAATTGCTGTGAGCTGTGATGCCACAGCACTCTACTAAGGGCAATAAAGTGAGACTCTTTTCTCTACAAAAAAACAAACAAAAAAACATATGTTTGTTTCCTCACATTTTATTATTTGTAAATTTCAGTCTGCCTTCTAAGCAGCCACATTAGTTCTCAGGATTATACCTAAATATAATTGAAATGATATAAAAGAAATACAACGCTAGAAGGATGGCTCGAAGTCTGAAATTTAAGTATTAGCACCTGTCAGCATAAATTACCAAGGAGGCAGAGTTAATTCAGAGCTAATAAACTCAATTATTCAATCTAACAGAAGACAAAAATGGGCCTGAGTCACCCAGCATAACAGCTAATCTTCAGAGCTTTGAATTTTCGCTTATAGAAGTATGATTTTTCCAGTGTTACTTTATTTGCTTGGTTAATATTAAAAACAACTTTCTGGTAAGAAACAGCAAAAGACAGTCCAGGACTTTAGAACACCATGAATAATTCCCTAGTCTGGAGTTGGCAGGTGGACCGTCCACTGTGGAAGTAGGCCAAAATGGAAGTCTGCATGTTCTTGATTTATATTACCTCACATGTGCATACCCAGAGGAAATTCTACAGCAGGGTTTCCCACATTTGTGTGAACAGTTCCATTTTTACCATATCTTTGCAATGCCTGTATTTAACATATTTAAGTCAATTTACTTTTTTAAAAAGATATCCTTCTTGAGGTTGCGGTGAGTTATGATCATCGAACTGCACTTCAGCCTGGGGAACAGTAAGACCTTGCCCTTTTTTAATTGCAAAATATCAAGGAGGTACATGTGTTTTTGTTACATAGATAGCTTTCACTATAACCCTGTCCATTACCTGGACAAGGTACATTGTACCTGTTAAGCCCCCCCCTTCTTAATTTCCAACAATATTTACTTCTTTCTCGGCCCATGTGCCCATCAATAAGTTCCTAATTAGGGAGTTTGTTTGGTGATTGTTTTTTTCATCCTTGACATACTTAGGATAATAGTCTCCGGTACCATCTAAATTGTTGCAAAAGACATTAACTTGTTTCTTTTTATGGCTGATAACAAATACCACATTTTATTAATCCACTCAAAAACTGATGAGCACTTGGGTTGATTCCACGTCTTTACAATTGTGAATTATGCTATAATAAACATTCAAGTGCAGATAAGACCCTCTCTTTACAAAAAAAAAAAAAAAAAAAGTATCCTTCCTTGTCCTATAATGCACTAGATAATTAACTAGTTTTCCAATACACATTAAACAAAACTATTATTCAAAAAAAGTGTTAACATTCACATGCTAAAGTCATCTTTCACAGCAAAATCTTATTCTGGAATACACAGACCTGTAGTTTGTGGCCCACACTCAAAAATGAACACGCTAGTAAACTGTCACCTAACAAGCTGGTGATTGTTAGAAGGCAAGGAGAATGGCAGCACCTGAGTTATATCAGCAATGCAACCTCTCAGTACTTTATGTACCCTGATATCAATTTGCTTCAAGACACTAGTTACGGACAGATGAGGCAAAAGAACGCGTTAGTTGGATTTGAGACTTGCCATGGAGAAGTCCACAAGGCTATGTTTCTCCTGTTAATCTGTTTGCTAGTCTGTATTTTCCTTCTACTCTGAAGGAAGAAAGGCAGGTAGTATACCAATCGTCATTTCAAGAACCAAATGTGCTCAAGTATTTAAACAGGTAGGATGCCAATCGTCATTTTCAGAACCAAAAGTACTCAAGTATTTCAACAGTTTTTATAGCCAACGCTCACCTTTTTTGCAGGGAAGTTTAGCGGTTTTTGTTTGAGGGGTCCATTAGTCTTTACTGACTTTTCTGTAGTTCTGTTGACAGTTCCCAAAGCCTTTCTGGCAGCTTTAGGTAAGGCTGGCGGAGCATCAAACGTTTTGCCAACATGTGGTGTTGAAACCTGAGATCTGGCATCTAAAGATTTGACTGCTGAAGAAAAAGTCTTATCATAAGAACATCTGAGCCAAAAGTACTTGAGCAACTTGAATGCTGAGTATATATTTGCCTAATTCTGACCCCCCCCAAAACCCACCTCCGTTTTTGGCAGTGTCAGGGCTACGATATGCCCAACAGCACTGAGGTTCAGTATTCTCCAAAACACATTCATGAAAATCCTGAACGTGAAAAGGGACTGATAACAAACTGACTCCAATTGCCCACAAAGTATACTAAATGCCTCACACAGGCCATATCTACAATACCAGACTGCAGCCTTGTATACTTACAATGTCTAGACTTCAACTTCAGCCCATCTTTAGGAGCCACACGAGTGGCTGGTTCTCCATTTTCCTTATCGACAAAAATCAGAGTAGACATTCTGGATTATTCTAAGGGTGAGAAACACGTTAGATACCAGGGATTAGGGAAGGCGAGAGAAGCTAAAGCATAACAACAGGTCAAGCTTCCTGTCCTGGGTAGACACAAAAACAAGAGCTAAGCTCAGAGAGAGACCTGTGCTTGAGCCAATAAGCACTTAAACAGCCTGAGTCAAAGGCTCCCAGATCCTGAGGGGCAGGATGTTTAGTGTTGGCACTCATCAGGAGAAAATCGCCGTGGATACAGCTCGCAGTCCGAGGCCAAGGCTCAACCGGGCTCGGAGCCATCAATACCCCAGAAACCACCCGCCAGCCCTAGCTTCCAGACCTGCCCCAGCGGGCCTTCCTCCTCGCGGGACCCGGCTCGTCCAACCACTTGCAACGCTCGGATTCTCCCAAGCCGCACCA
Source organism: Galagoides demidoff (assembly GCA_963574575.1). Taxonomy (NCBI): domain Eukaryota; kingdom Metazoa; phylum Chordata; class Mammalia; order Primates; family Galagidae; genus Galagoides; species Galagoides demidoff. The sequence continues at coordinate 10,875 of CAUYQV010063838.1, forward strand.
ACAGCCAAACTCACTTAAGAGCACAGCGGGCAAACACCGCGCACTCACGGTTTAAACCACAACTCGCGACCCAATTGGCTCGTCAGTTCTGGAGGCGGGGTTGAAGGCGGGGTCTCCAAGAAGAGCCAATGGGAGGAACTTAAACTGCCAGAGTTCCGCCCAGAAAGTGCTATCTTGCCGTTTGCGGCGTGTTTCCGGGGAAGGAAAAACCTAGGGTTTTGTTAATATTCAAAAAACCTGAGAGGCTTATTTCTGCTTGTTATTGTGCTGCATGGACTGAAACATTGACCCAATAACGCTGTTTTATTGCTTTAAGATACTGAATATTGGTGGAAGCACCAATATTCGGTCTCGGCCCTAGACTCGGAAATACTAACAGAGCTGAACTTAAAATAAGAGGAAATATAAATATGATAGATCAAACAGCAGAGTTTGAGTCATTCTGGAATGTTGTGATTAAGAATGGACCGACTGGCGGGGCGCGGTGGCTCTCGCCTGTAATCCCAGCACTCCCGGGACCCAGGTTTGACGATTGCTTGAGCTCAGAGGAGCGAAACTGTCTTTACTAAAAATTAGCCAGGCTTTGTGGGAGGCACCTGTAGTCCCAGCTACTTGGGAGGCTGAGGTAGGAGGACAGCTTGAACCCAGGAGTTTGAGGTTACTAAGAGCTACATGCCAAGAAACTCAGCCTGGGCAACAGAATGAGACGCTGTCTCAAAAAAAAAAAAAAAAATACTGATTATTTCCTAATTACAAAACTCTCCTTAACACTTCAGACTAGGATGCTGTTTTTATTGCAGCATCATAAGTCTGTCATGGAAACAAAGTGATGATCCTAATGAATACATAATAAAGTCTCCCCTTAAAATTCTATCATTTAATAGGGTTTTTTTTTTTTTTAAATATAGTGTCAAGTCCTCCGCCCAGTTTATCTGCAGTATAAAATGTATTTCTGGCTCGGCGCCTGTGGCTCAAATAGCTAAGGCGCCAGCCACATACACCTAAGGTGGTGGGTTCGAATCCAGCGCAGACCAACCCAACAACAATGATGGCTGCAACCAAAAAATACCCTGGCGTTGTGGCAGGCGCCTGTGGTCCCAGTTACTTGGGAGGCAGAGGCAGGAGACTCCCTTGAGCCCTGGAGTTGGAGGTTGCTGTGAGCTGTGATGCCACAGCACTCTACCCAGGGGGAAAGCTTGAGGCTCTGTCTCAAAAAATAAATAAATAAATAAATAAATAAATAAAAATAAAATGTATTTCATGACTTGTAGGAATTAGAAGTTTGAATGACATAATCAGCCTTGATCTTTTCAATTCCTTTATCTTGTATTTGTTCAATATATACCTTTACTGTTCCTTGCCTTTTCCTCCTTACTTTATCCCCACCCTTTATTTTCTGCATTCATCTTCTGAATTTTGTATCTCCATATTGTCAGGACGCAAAAGTGTTAATTTTTAAGATTAAATCTGTACAACACCTACAGCTTCCTAGTGGGAATCCTCTCTCTCTCTTAAGGTTTGGGGGTCCAAGGTTTGTCTCCTTAGGATGTCTTCCTCTTTTTTTTCCACCAACAGGAACGATTGATTCTCCTAAGATTATGCAGCAGCTATAAATCATACTATCCTCTCTTTGAATGACCACAATTTTCTACTAATTATGCCCCCAGATAAGCTTAGCTATTCCTGACTATCAGCAAGGGATATCCAGTTGCTAAACCACTCCCAGTCATAACAGCACCTAGTCCCTAGTTAATACTTTAGTCCTAACTGCTGTACAGACAGCAATTCATCTGGAACCAATCCCTGCTTCCCTAGACCATCGCAGAACCCTCCAGAGGAAATCCAAATCTTAGATAAGATTCATCCCTCTTGTCCAGCACATTCTATAATTCCTCTGGAAAATGTGCTCTCTGGTATTTATGTCTTATGGTTATGGCTAATTAGGCCTCAACAATCCCAAGCAAGGTCGGGAATTTTTTTAAGTGGAAAAAACAAAGGGTTTGTGATTCAGAGACTCCGTACACTTTCACACTAATCTCTGACACTATTCCTTCATCTGCTACCCTATAAAATCGAAATTAATATTTACATTCCTAAACTTCAGGCACTGTAAATTTTTATTTTTAATTTATTTAATTAATCTATTTATTTTTGAGACAGAGTCTCACTCTGACAACCTGGGTACCGTGCCCTGGCGTCATAGCACACAGCAACTTCAAACTCTCGGCCTCAAGCCGTCCTTCTTGCCTTAGCCTCTCAAGTAGCTGGGACTACAAGAGCCTGCCACATTGCCTGGCTAGTTTTAGTAGAGATGGGGGTTTCTCTTTTGCTCAGACTGTTGCCGAAATCCTGAGTTCAGCAATCCAGCTGCCTCAGCCTCCCAAAAGCTAAGATTACTGGCGTGAGCACAGGCACTACTGCAATTTTTTTCATACAAAAAAAATTAGATTTTGGGCGGCGCCTGTGGCTCAGTGGGTAGGGCGCCAGCCCCATATAACCAGCCCCAGTCAAACTGCAACAACAACAAAATAGCTGGGCGTTGTGGCTGGCGCCTGTAATCCCAGCTACTCGGGAGGCTGAGGCAAGAGAATCGCCTAAGCCCAGGAGTTGGAGGTTGCTGTGAGCTGTGACACCACAGCACTCTACTAAGGGTGACAAAGTGAGACTCTGTCTCTAAAAAAAAAAAAAAAAAAAAAAAAAGAAACTACTGTGGCCCTTCTTGGCAAATAAAATGACTATAATACAGTAATACATGGTTAGTCATTAGAATCTCTTATTCCACTTTTACTTTGTTGCACTTTTTATCAGAAAAGAGT
>CAUYQV010063840.1:0-12014 GCA_963574575.1 Galagoides demidoff
TGCTGGGGTTCTGAAACTATCTGCTATCTGAATTTCGGAATCTCTTGGCATGTCTGGAAAGTTGTCTTTCATAATTTCATGAAGAAGAGCCTCTGTGTTTTGTGAAGCAAAACAACTTCATCTCTTTCAGCCATTCCTACAAGGTGAATATTAGTTTTCTTCAAATTACATGAGAGTTCTCTGAGAGTGAGATCTGTTTTTGCTCTCCATTTCTTTTGATCTTTGTGCTCCTGGGCTTCTTCAAAATCAGAGATCTTTTCTTCTGCCTGTTCCACTCTGTTATGGAGGGATTCCACTGTGTCTTTCAGATCCTTGAGGGCTGTAAACTCTTTTTTCAGTGTTTCAAAATATTTGATCATTTTATCTTTGAAATTGTTGAGTTCTTGCGACCTCTTTTGAATAATTTCTTGAGAAATCTTTTGAATATTTTCTTGAACTCCTAATTCCTTCCTTCCATTATATTAATCTTATTTGCTATCCACATTCTGAACTCAATTTCTGACATCTCAGCCATTTGATTGTGGATGGGATCTTCAATTGTGTCTGCACCATTTTCCCATGGAGGAGTTGATCTACTCCGGTCATTCGAGTTGCCAGAGTTTTTCTGTTGATCCTGCCCCATGCTGAGTTTACCTTGTTTGGAGGCCTTATCAGAACCATTCAGTTGGTGGCTTCTTCTGGTTGCCCAGAGAGACAGGCAGAGCACGTCTGTTGTCTTCTCCAAGTTCTTGGGTGCTGGGCCAACTGGGGTGCAGTGGAATGGCAGCAGCTGCACGGGAGTGTGCATGGCTCTATTATAACTCGTTCAGCCTGCCAGGGCAACCTGGGGGCAAGAGAACGGCAGCAGCCAGATCAGTCCTAGTTCGGCCCGTCTGGGCAACTGGTGGAATAGGGAACTGTAGTGGCTAGATTAGTCCTAGTTCAGCACCCTGGAGCAGCCAGGGGGTGAGGGAATAGCAGCGGTAGTATGGGGTACGCGAGCAACCAGATCAGTCCTAGTTAAGCCCCACCAGAGTAGCTGAGGGGGAGCGGAGGACTCCATCACCATTGCCCGTTGGACGTGTGCAGCAGTAGCAAGCTGATCTGTGTCCTTCCAGCATGGGAGCCCGAGCAGGGAACTCCTCCACCTTCATCTCTGGGATGTATGTGGCTCTAGCAAACAGTTCTGGGCCAGCGCAGAGTGGTAGACCCCTCCACAGCCACCTGCAGGGCACACAAAGCTCTAGCAAGAAGTTCTAGGCCCACCAAGCTTGGGCGCCTGGAGCGGGGAACTGCTCCCCTGGCCCCCATGGGTTATGCGTGTCTCCAGCAAGCTGTTTTGGGTCTATCTAGAATGAAGTACTTCTCTGCCACTGCCCACAGGACGCCTTGGCACTAGCAAGCAGTTCTGGGCCTGCCCAGAGCAGGAGCCTGGGGCAGGGATCTCCTCTGCCACCCGTGAGGCATGCAACTCTAGCAAGCATTTTTGGGCCTGCCCCACTCTGTGAGGGCAAAGGGACCCACTAGGCAAATGGGTTAGTCTGGGAAGTTTAATACCTCCTTCTCCACCTTGCGCCCAGTCACTTGTAATCCCCCACGTCTGTGACCCTATTCACTCCAGTAGGACACTGCTCCTGGGTTTTGTGACTTGCAAAATCAGTCAGAAATCTGAGTTGGGCAGCGGGCCCTTGCTTACTTAAATTAGGCTTCTGTCCAGCTAGAATTCTCTGCAAGTCCAACGTTGGATTCAGCTCTGGGCAGAAGACAAATAGCAGTTTACACTCAGGTGTCAATTCTAGCCTCTGCCCGCCCACTTCCTTTGTCTCAGGTGTATTAGACCCTGAGGGCTGGTGCTTTACTTATGAAAGTTATCTGCATTTTGCCTGTGGCTGCTGTCCGGAACCTCTGTTTGCCCAGAGAGACGGGGCTGGAATGATGTCAGTTTGCATCTCAGAATGCCACTGTTGCTGTATTGGCGTCCCCTGAGCTGATCTTCTCCTCACACCTGTGCCATAATCAGCACAGAACAGCACCAGCCCTCCACTTCTCCCAAGGAGATGCCCAAGAATCTGGACTCCACATCTCCGAACCTCAGCGTGAGTGGGTGGGAACTCCTTGGAGTTCAATGTTGCAGGTGAGGAATATATACAGTTTTATATAGTTCAAACCTTCCCTCAACCATACACCCGGGGTGCCACTTTGAATAGTCCTTGGGTAGTCTGCCAGGTTTAAGGGGTCCAAATCAGTTGTCCCAGTCAGCACCTGTTTCAGGTGGAAGAGCTCAAATGTCTCTGGGAGCTAGATAAAAGGGGTCTGCTTGCAGCTCAGATATAACTTGCTCCAGCGCTCCATGAGTGCATAGGGACTCACCTGGCAAAGGGGTTATTCTGGTAAGGTTAATACCTCCTTCCCCACCTTGCACCCAGTCACTCATAATCCCCCATGTCTGTGACCCTATTCACTCCAGTAGGACACTGCTCCTGGGGTTTATGACTGGCAAAATCAGCCAGAAATCTGAGTTCAGCAGGGAGGCCTTGCTTGCATAAAGTAGGCTTCTGTCCAGCTAGAATTCTCTGCAAGTCCAACGTTGGATTCAGCTCTGGGCAGCAGACAAATAGCAGTTTACACCCAGGTGTCAATTTTACCCTCTGCCTGCCCACTGCCTTTGTCTCAGGTGTATTAGACCCTGAGGGTTGGTGCTTTACTTATGAAATTTATCTGCATTTTGCCTGTGGCTGCTGTCCAGAACCTCTGTTTTCCCAGAGAGACGGGGCTGGAATGGTGTCAGTTTGCAGCTCAGGATGCCACTGTTGCTGTATTGGCTTCCCCTGAGCCGACCTTCTTCTCCTCACGCCTGTGTCACAGTCAGCACAGAACAGCACCAGCCCTTTCCCCCTTCACTTCTCTCAAGGAGATGCCCAAGAATCTGGATTTCACAGGTAACAAACCTCCAGACCTCCGAGTGGGTGGGTGGGGACTCCTCAGAGTTCAATGTTGCAGGTGGGGAATATATACAGTTTCACAATTTTATGCCTGGCCGGAGGGTGCCATGGCATGCTAGCAGGGGTAGGAGGTCCAGTTTTTAGGAGATCTCTCCTGTGGGATAGAGTGGGAGCAAGTTTGAACTCTGCACGTTTGTTTGCATAGAGTAAACTGTGAGCCCTTGTTGTGGGGGAGGGGACTCCCTTCTGCTTGGTTGTCAGTTTTGTACCTTTTGGTTGTATTTTTGGGGTCGCAGCTCACCTCAGAAAGGTTGAAGTGCACTCTTCAATCTTTTCTCTTGGCTCTGCTCCAAACTATCAGCTAACTTGCTGAACTTCTGTCCTTTAAGCCTCCTTCTGGACGGAAGCTTCTGCAAAAAGCTGGCTGCAGTCCATCTTGGCTCCGCCAACCAGTATTTGTTCTTTTTCTATTGTCTATAAGATTTGGCATGATCTGTTTTTTTAAATTATCTTTTTTTTTAATTTATAAATATTGGTTGTCTATTTTTTTGAGACTTTGAAAAAAAAAAGTTAACTGATGACTCCATACTGAACCTCAGAGTCAAAGCATTCTATAATAGACACTCTTATTTGACAATGTGAAGGTTACTTTTTTGCATTATTATTATTATTATTGCTCAACATTTCAATGCAGCAATTGTCTGATTTCTTTTCTGAATGTATTTATCTTCGTTTGTTCTTTCCGAGGTTTTTGTTTCTGGTCCTTACCTTAAACATTGTTATTGTTATTAAATTTTAAGCCTCTTTAATTTTGTGAAGGCAAAAAGTAGAAACCAAATAAACACATGTCTAAGTAAAAAAAAAGAATATTTGAAGAAATACACCTGAAATCATTCTAATTTTGATGATAAACATTAATTTACACATCCAAGATGTTAAATGTACCTCAACTAGGATAAATTCAAAAACCTTCACATCTAGACATATCATAACCAAACAGCCAAAATAAAATCAAAGAAATAATCTTGAAAATAGCATGAGAAAAATGATTCACTGCATATAAGATACCAATGTGGTTAACAACTGACTTCTCATCAGAAAGAGTAGAGGCGGTGGGATGACTTAGTCTAAGTGCAGAAAGAAACAAAATAAAAACTGTTTGCCAAGAATCACATATATGGCAAGTTATTCTTCAAAAATGAAGAAGAAAGAGGGCAGAGCATGATGGCAGATGGGAAGATATTTAGCAGAGCTCTCCTGGAGCAACAGGGGAGAGGGAAGTGGGTAGATCATACCTGGCATAGAGAATTGGCGTGGAGTTATCACTTGAGGTGTTGGCAAGGTGGTGAACTATTGAACTTGGTATGCAAGCTAGAACTGTGGAGACCTAACACAGTAGGCAAGTTTCTGCCAGCCCACCCAGGCCACAGAGGTAGCAGCAACAGTGGCAGCCAGTCCCCCAATGAAAGTTCCAGAAGAAACCTTTCACAGTTTTGGGTTCTTGGGGGAAGCTAGGCTTTGAGTGGAAGACTGGGGAAGTGTACACTCCTGAGTGGTGTTTGGTGGCCAGATTGGAGTGCTGTCTGGAGTGGCTCTACCCCAGTTTGGTGATCGGTGAAACATCCATACAGGGAAGGTCCAGCAGTGGGTGGCCATTGTCGGAAATGTTCCCACCAGAAGGTCAGTTGGTGGACCTCTTGATGGGAACCTAAGGCAATGGTGGTTTGAGTTGTACCTGCTCAGAGCAGACCTCCTCCTGACAGGCCCAGGGACTCCTGCACTCCACAGGAACTGTTGGGGGAGAGCTGCCTCTGAAGAATTTTGGAGAGCTGTGGAATCCCAGATGAGTCGGGTCTGAGTGCTGAGTGGGTAGTAGGGTGATCACCAATAACAATTAAGCTGGGAAACACGTCTAAGACTGGGAATCAGAGAGAGATTAACAGCTATCCATCCCCTAAATTCACAGCACCACCTTATTTCCAGACAGTATATTGCAAAATAAACGTATTCCTACTAAAGTCGCATCCTTATGTCATATATATATGGGTGTCTTTTTATATATATCTATAAATTTTTTTCTTTCTCATAGTTGTTGTTTTTTCTTCTTTCCTTCCTCTATTGGTTGCTAACATTGGTTACATCAGGCTATTTGAGCTTTTTTTTAACTTGGTTTCGTTGTGTTTTGGTTTTTGCTAAGTTGTTTGGTAGATTATTTTCATTTTCCTAACTTCCATTTTCACATTCAGCAAGAGCAAGGGCTCCTGTATTTTTTGGGTTACAGAATTTTAGCTTTATTTATTCTCTCTGCCTATTTCCTACTCTGCATTGCCTTAGTTGATTGAGACTCTTTTACTTATGTCATCTCTCCCACATAATGTTCTTCTGCATCAGCTACAACATTCCCCCCTTATATCTTTCCTCTTTGTTTGTTGTCTTTCTTCTTTCTTTATTTCTTCCTCTTCCCTCCCTCTTTTTTATTTGATTCAACAGTATGTTTAACTTCCTTTATCTATTCTTATTTTAGTAATTTTTTCCCCTTTTTTTCTCTTCTTTTTTTTTTTCTTCTTCTGTCCCCATTCTTTGCTGAGGGCAGGTGTGGCAAAGCTGTGGTTTGGCAGGTAGACTGCAGCAGTAGTCTGGCTCAAGGAGTTCAAAGAACTTTCCCCCAGTGGCCCCAGGAAGAAAGTATTAGGAAGATCACACTGCAAAAATTTTCTACTTTTTTTTTCATCCTTACCCAATTTTTTCTTTTTCTTTTATGTTTTTGCTCTTTTTCATCTTTTCCTATTTTTGGCAGAGAAAATGTCTGGCTGTATTCATGCTGGTAACAAGTGCCTGAATTAGGGGAACCCACCCAGCCTTGCTCCTCACAACCCTTAAGTTATAGGCATGGCCTTAGCACCATGCTGAACAATAACATGTCTTCCATTACTCTCATCCTCCCGTCCTGTCCTCCTTTTCTCTTGTTCTTCATTTCTGTTAATCTCCCTTCCCCCCTTTTCTATTCATTTTACCCTTTTTCTCTTACTTTCCTTTTGTCCCCCTCTTTTTCCCTTTTGTCTTGCTTCTCCTTGCTCACTCTAACCTTTATCTGCCTTCTTGTCTCACCTCTTCATCACCTAAGCACTGAGACAAGGTAACTTGAAGCAAAGGAGGAACTGAGAAGGTAAAAGGACCACAAGGAAGTAAACAAGAAGAAAAGACACATGAGGAGGAATCAAAAAACCAATTCAGGCACCATGAAGAACCAAAATTCAGCAACTCCTCCAAGGGACCATGGGGCAGTTTTTACAGAGACTCCTCCTATAAATAATTAATGGATTTGACAGAAAGGGGAATTTAAAATTTGAATTATTAAGAAAACAAAGGGAATGGATGAGAAAATGGAAAGACAGAACTAAAAGTCAGATGAGAAAAGTTAAATACAGAAAGGATATGGCAGAGATTATGGAAATGTAGGAGACAATCAAGGATTAGAAAGAAACAGGAGAAAGTATTAAAAAAAAAAAAAACAGATTAGACCATGGAGAAGAAAGAACATCAGAGCTAGAGGACAACGTTTTCAAGTTCACCCAGGTAGTTACAGGGGCAGAAGAAAAGAGAGAGAAAGCAGAACAGCACTTAGAGAACTACAAGACTTCATGAAGTGATCAAACTGATGAATAATAGGAATTCATGAACAGGAATAAAATGGTCCCAAAGGTATGGAAGCCCTACTGGAGACTAATCATAAACAAAAACTTCTCAAGTTTTACTAAAGATCCTGACACACTCCTTTCAGACAGACATCGCACCCCAGATCATCTCAACTATAACAAAGCATCTCCAAGATACATTGTAATTTACATGTCCAAAGTCAAGACAATGGAGAAAATTCTGCAAGCAGCTAGGAGTAAGCATCAACAGATCTATCATGGCAGAGCCATTAGGATAACAGAAGACTTCTCATCTGAAACTTTCCAAGCCAGAAGAGCATGATCATCCACCTTCAGCACTCTTAAACAAAAAAATTTTCAGCCTAGAAAATTCTGCATCGTGCTAAACTTAGCTTAAAAATTGATGGATAAATCAAAACTTTTTCAAATATACAAAACTCACCACAAGACCAGATCTACAGGAAATACTTAGATCTATTCTCAACACTGAACACTATAATGGATCACCACCAAAGTAAACACCAAGAAGCTAAAGACTAAAACTTAGTTTATACAATGGTGCAAAGGACAAAACTAAACAACAGATTTTCTCATAACAAAATCAATAAAATTCCACCACCCTGATCAATTATCTTAATTAATGTCAATGGATTGAACTCCCCACTGAAGAGGCATAGGCTGGCTATTGGATTAAAAAACACAAGCTATCCACTTGCTGTTTACAGGAGACAAACCTAGCCTTGAAGGACAAATCAAGACTCAGGGTCAAGGGATAGAAAACAGTATTTCAAGAAAATGGGAATCAGAAGACAGGAGGGGTTGCAAGGTTATTCTCAGATACAAGTGAATTCAAAGCAACTAAAGTTAAGAAAGATAAACATGGGCACTTCATACTGGTCAAAGGAACCATACAACAAGAAGACATTTCATTCTTTTTTTTTAAACAATAAATATTTATTTCCACAGTTCTGAAAGCAGAAAAATCCAAGATCAAGACATTAGATTTAGTGTCTGGTGAGAGCCATTTCCTTGTTTATGGACAGCAACTTCTTACCATGCCTTCACCCAGTAGAAAGGGAGCAGCAGACCTCTCAGGGCTCTTTTATCAGAGTACTAACCCATTCATGAGGGCTCCACACTTATGATCTAATCACCCCCTAAGCCTAAAGGCTTTATTTTTGTGATAATATTGTCACAAAAATTTTGATGGTGGGGACACATACATTCAGACCATAGCAAGTAGTACTGTTTCTTTCGTTTGATTTGATTTTGGCTAACTATATATGAGAGGCAGAGCAAAACTATCTTAATAATATTAATGCATAAAGCTTGAAATTCAGTTTGGAATTCCAACTTCTTTAATTTATGATAAACTTTAAAGTAATTAAGTTATTTATGCTTCAAAATCCTAACTACCAGGAGCTCCTTACTAATTATAAAAAAAAAAATCATGTCTTGGTCTTCATGTATTTTTTCAATCTATAGATCTTTGTTAGAGAATTTCTACTATATAGCTACTTACTAATAAAATTAATTTTCAAAGTTTGTAGTGGGTATTTTTTAACTTTCTTGAATAAAAATGGAAATGACTGAGAGTTTAATGTTTTTCAGACATTTCATTCTTAAATGTTTATGCACCTAACTTAAATGCTCACTGATTTACAAAACAGACCTTGAGGGGTCTGAGCAATATGTGAGCCTATAACACCATAATAGCCAGGGACTTTAACACTCCTTTGACAGAACCTGACAGATCCTCTAAACATAAAGTAAACAAAGATACAGTGGACTTAAATGTGACCCACGAACAAATGGGATTAATAGACATTTACAGAACATACCATCCAAAAACAAAAGAATATACATTTTTCTCACCAGCCAATGGCACATACTCCAAAATAGATCACATCCTAGGATACAAATCAAACCTCAGCAAAATTAAAAAAATAGAAATAATACCTTGTCTCTTCTCAGGCCATAAGGCTATAAAGGTGGAACTCAACTCCAACACAAAGACAGGGAAATTGAACAACTTTATGCTAAATGATAGTTTGCTTTGGGAATATATAAAATAGGAAATAGTTAACTTCCTCTAACACAGGAAGTGTTAACTAAGATACAAGGTACCAAAATCTATGGGATACAGTTAAAGCAGTCCTGAAAGGAATATTAGCATTAGACACTTACATTCAAGAAAATAAAAGAGAGCACATCAACAATCTCACAAACCATCTTAGGGAGTTAGAAACAGAAAAACAATTTAATTCTAAACCCAGCAGAAGAAAAGAACCAAAATTAAATCAGAGATTAATTGAATTGAACACAAAAAACATCATTCAGAAAATTAACAAAACAAGAAGTTGATTGTTTGAAAAAATAAACAAAATAGATAAACCTTTGGCCAGATTAACTAGAATAAAGAAAATAAAATATCTAGTAACCTCAATCAGAAAAGATACAGGGGAAATAACAACAGATACTACAGAGATACAAGAGATCACCACTGACTGCTACAAGAAAATCTATCCCCAGAAATTTGACAATGTGGAAGAAATGGATCAATACCTGGAATCACACCCTCTCCCTAGACTTAACCACAAACAAATAGATTTCTTGAATAGACCAATTTCAAGCACTGAGTTCAAACAAACTATAAAAAAACTCCCAACAAAAAAATATCCTGGTCTATATGGTTTCACACCATAATTCTATCAAACCTTCAAAGAAGAGCTTATACCTACATTCCAGAAGCTATTCCAAAAAAATTGAGGAGAAAGGAATCTTCCCCAAAACATTCTATGAAGCAAACATCACCCTAATAACAAAACCAGGAAAAGACACAACTAAAAAGGAGAACTTCAGACCAATTTCACTAATTAATATAGATTCAAAAATTCTCACTTAAATCATAGCAAATAGACTATAGCTTCTCATTTAAAAAGTCATATATCATGATCAAGTAGGTTTCATCCCAGGTATGCAAGGATTGTTTAACATATGCAAGTTTATAAACATAATCATCATATCAACAGAAGTAAAAACAAAGACCACATGAGCCTCTCAATAGATGCAGAAAAAGCATTCAATAAAATTCATAGTCCTTCTTTAATTAGAACACTGAATAGGTGTACCACCACTGTATAGGTGGTAAATCTCTGAAAGTGATTTAAGACATCCACAACTAATATTAGATTCAATGGAGTAAAAGTGAAAGCTTTTCCACTTAGAACTGGAAACATACAAGATTATCCTCTATAACCACTACTATTCAACATAGTGATGGAAGTTCTAGCCAATAAAATCAAACAAAATCCAAATAGGGGCAGAGAAGGTCAAACTCTCCCTCTTTACCAATGATATGATCTTATACTTACAGATCTATACTTACCCCAAACACTCAACAAGACTCCTGGAAGTCATCAAAAAAAAAAAAAAATACAGTAAGGTCACAGGATATAAAATAAATGTCTAAAAATCAGTAGCATTTGTAAATGTCAATAAAAGTCAAGATGAGAAGCTAATCAAGGACACAATTTCTTTCACAGTAGCTTCAAAGAAAATTAAATACCTAGGAATATATCTATCAAAAGAGGTGAAGGACCTCTATGACCTCTATGAAGAAAATTATGAAACCCTAAGAAAAGAAATAGTAGAAGACATTAACAAATGAAAGAACATACCATGCTCATGGCTGAGAAGAATCAATAATGTTTAAATGTCTATACTTCCCAAAACAATTTACAGATTAATTTAAATCCTCATTAAGATACCAACATCATACTTTCAAGACTTGGAAAAAATAATTCTTCATTTTGTATGGAACCAGAAAACACCCCGTATAGCTAAATCTTAGTAATAAAAACAAATCTAGAGGCATCAGCCTACCAGACTTTAGGCTATACTACAAGGACACCATGATCAAAAATAGCATGGTATTGGCACAAAAACAGAGACATAGACACCTTGAACTGAATATAAAACCATGAGATGAAGGTAACATGTTACAGCCACATGAACTTTAATAAACCAAACAAGAACATACACTTGGGTAAAGAATTTCTATTGAGTAAATAGTGCTGAGAGAACTGGATAATCATCTGTAAAAGAGTGAAACTGGACCCACACCTTTCTCCACTTACTAAAATTGATTCAAGATGGATAAAAGATCTAAATCTAAGACATGAAAGAATAAAAGTCCTTGAAGAAAGTGAGAGAAAAACACTTTAAGGTATCAGTCTAGGAAAAGACTTTATGAAAAAGACTTTAGTGGCAATTGAAATAGCAGCAAAAATAAACAAATGGAACTTAAGTAAACTGAATAGTTTCTGTACAGATAAGAGAACTACAACCAAAGTAAATAGACAGTCATCAGAATGGAAAAGGATATTTGTGTATTATGAATCAGACAAAAAGTTGATAACTAGGATCTACAAAGAACTCAAATTAAGCAACATAAAAAGAGTCAAAAATCCCTCATATCAATGGGCCAGAGTTAAATAGAACCTTTTCTAAAGAAGATAGATGAATGGGTGAGAAACATATGAAAAAATGCTCATAATCCTTAATTATCAGAGAAATGCAAATCAAAACCACCCGAGATATCACCTGACCCCAGTGAGAATGGCCCACATCACAAAGTCTCAAATCTACACATGTTGGCATGGATGTGGAGAGAAGGGAACACTTTTTCTTTTTTTGAGACAGAGTCTCACTATGTCCCCCTTGGTAGAGTGCTGTGACATCATAGCTCACAGCAACCCCAAGCTCTTGGGTTTAAGCAATTCTATTGACTCAGCCTCCCAAGTAGCTGGGACTACAGGCACCCACCACAACTCCTGGCTGTTTTTTGTTGTTGTTATTGTTGATTAGCTGTCCCAGGCCAGGTTCAAACCTGCCACCATAGGTGTATGTGGCTGACACTGTAACCACTGTGCTATGAGCACAGAGCTGAGATGGGAACACTTTCACATTGCTGGTGCAACTGCAAGCTAATACAACCTTTTTGGAAGTAAATATGGAGAATCCTCAAAGAACTTAAAATAGCACAGCCTACAGATATATGAAAAAATGCTCACCATCCTTAATTATCAGAGAAATGCAAATCAAAACTACTTTGAGATATCACCTAATTCCAATAAGATTAGCCCATATCACAAAATCCCAAAGCCAGAGTTGCTGGCGGTTATGTGGAGAAAAGGGAACACTTTTACATTGCTGGTGGGAATGCAAATTAATATGTTCTTTTTGGAAAGACATCTGGAGAGCACTTAGAGATCTAGAAATAGACCTGCCATTCGATCCTACAATTCCATTATTAGGTATATACCCAGAAGATAAAAAATCACATTACAATAAAGATGTTTGTATCAGAATGTTTATTGCAACCCAATTCATAATTGCCAGATCATGGAAGAAGCCCAAGTGTCCATCAATCCAC
>CAUYQV010063843.1:0-10219 GCA_963574575.1 Galagoides demidoff
GTTTTAAAACTATAACTGAGAAAATGACATGAAGGCTGTGTTGATCAGTTTGATGGAAGTATTTTGGTTTGCATGCGAAAACCCCACACTGTACCCCAGAAGTGCATTAATGTACATAGTTACCATTCAATAAAATTAAAAAAAAAAAAATCCTCATCATCTCCAAGGCCCAGCCCAAATGTTGCCTCTTCCGGGACGTCTTTGCAGCTCAGGGAGTTCCGGTCCTCCATGCTCCTGACCACACAGTGCTGAGTCCACAGCCCCTGAAAGAGGCCACTGCAGCGTTGCTCCCAGGCCTGCCTCCCCCACAAGACTGAGTTCTCAGATGAGTTGGTTTTGTGTTATAGAGTCTTCAACAAACGACTGAAGAATCAAAATTAGACGAGGTAAAGGACCCGCAGCTGCCCTGGAGCAGCCCACTGTCTAAGGGCGAACCAGAAGGAGAACTGTACTTATGCAAGAGCTCCAACTCAGCTGTGAAGCACAGAGGCTGCACAGAGGCTCGCCTGTGCTCCGAAAGTGTTTGTTAAATGAACGAATGAATGAATAACATCAACACCCAGTTTTTCTTTTTTCCATTTTCTGAGTTTTCTGGACCAGAAGGACTTCTTAAAATAGAATGTAGCACCTAGTACGCAGAAAATAAATCCTCATTGAACCATTACATGAATCACTGCTGGGCAGACGTGAACTGAAAGTTACTCCCAGCCTCATTCAGCCGCACCTGACATGAAAATCAGCTCTGAAATCTGCAAATCTGGGCTGGCATTTAGCACTTGGGATGTGAATAGAGGGCGTCAGCCATGTGGCTCAGATCGGCTCTAATTCAGTGTTCGTCCCTGAAATTCATTAATTATCAAAGAACTTTTTTGTGTGTGCTTTGGTCTCCATGGGGTTTGGGATGAACAGCATCTCTTTAAGGGCCAGTGTTCGGTTCAACCAAGCACAATTCATCTAACGGTTCAACAGGAATTCACTGACCGCCTACCAGGTGCTAAGGACTAAAATTTATTTATTGCCCACCTACTAACTAGGTGCTGGAGCAGTTGTAGAGAATGAGACAGCAAATAACCTTGTCCAGTGGGTTTTAAGGGCCTGCCTTCATCTGCCTTCTGGCTTCTCAATCCATAGTATTGATTGAAAGTCCCTGTGTTCCCTGCACACACAAAGCAGAGCATTTCGTTATTTTATCCTTGCTGCTCTCTATCTAAATGCCATTCCCCCAGCCCCTTCCCACCACCTCTTTTTTCCTTGGAATTCCTCCAGCATTTCCTCAAGATTACAGGAGCTCCATGGAGCAGGATGACGTCTGACTGTTGTCTGCTGTGTCCCCAGCACATAGCCCTGAGTCTGGCATTTTGTAAGGGTTCACTAAAGGCTTGTTGAATGAATAATTGACATGATAGATGATGGGATGAAGGCTTCTCTGATACCATGGTGGGGTCGAGGGGCTCTCCTGGGTGCTCCTCCAGCCCCAGTCCCTGGGCAGCTGAGCACATTCTCTTCACCCTGTACTTCTGTCCACACGGCTTAAGTCAAAGTCCCTCCAAGGGAAAGGCCATGGGTGTTTCATCTCTAGTTTCCTGACAGTGGAAGAAGAATACACACAAAAGATGGGCTCAAGGCAGTAAATAATGGTTACAGGGTTAACCTCGACAGAGTTAGATGATGGGAAACCTCTTGACTCCTGAGTAACTCACTGCAGACTGATCTCAACCAGCTTCCCTGGTACTGAAGAGCATCTTTAAGTTAAAAAAGCATCAATGGGTAGAGGTGGAAAGAATGTAGGACTGACAGTCGGAGGCCGAAGTAATCACAGCTGAGTAATGGGGAAATGATTCAATTGTGGGAACAATACTATTTATTACTTTTAAAGATTCAAAAAAATTCTGACACTGGGTACAGAAGAATTCTGTGAATTCTCCAGAAGCCAAATGATAGAGCCACCGGCTAGCCAGCACCACAATTGCAAGAACACACAAGTGCTGTCCTGTCCATCCCAGAAGGTGCCTCGGGGGCTCCTCCCGCTGCAGCTTCCTGGCAGAGATAGCAGAAGCAAATCCAGGGCAGCACCACTCGCAGCTCCGACGCTCCGTGGTAAGAATCATCACCAATGACTGCCGTCTGGGTGCTCCACACTTGACAGGACAGCCCTCATGCTGCTCTCTTCCAAATGGTCATCATATTTGTCTGGGAGGAGGAAGTCGCTACCCAATGTCCCTCATTAATGGGAAATCCCAAAGGGCTATTAACCTGCCAACATATTTTTTAGCTACTAATCTCACGTACACCCTTAAGCATATGACAGACGTTCCCATGTGGCCGTGGAGTCAGCCTATCCAAAGCAGGGCACCTGGTCCATTGCTGCCACTGAGACCCAGCTTCCCTGAGAGGACAGACATCTCACAGCCTTTCCAGCTCCGCCTTCCCTGCCACTGGAGCCAAGGATTCCTGGTGGTGACATCCAGCAAACTGCAGGATCCTTCTGTCCTGCACATCACCCAGAGGTGCAGGCGCTGTGGACAGGAACGTTTACATTACTATTCAACACTCTGCTCCACCTCCCCACATGCTACCATGTATAATGCCTAAAACAGGCCCGGTTTCAAATGAAGCCAGTTGGATAATTTCTCTGCATTTTGCTTGCCCCACATACTAAAGAAGAATAATATTACTCACCTCCTTCCAAAGTTATAAAAAAGAAGGATCAGCTCCCTTGAGCCATAATGGCACAACCAATTAGTAGATCCTGTTCATCTTGCCAGTAATATAAACAATAAGGACAACCAGTGAGAGTAAATGTTTTTGCACACTTAACCAAGTGCTAGGGAGTGTGTTATGTACTTTATTATCTTACTATATCTAATTTTCGCAATGGACCTATGAAACAAGTATCATTATCTTCTCCACTTTAGAGGTGAGGACTCAGAGACAAAATGAAATATGCCTAGGTCCCCATGAATCCAAGCAGCCTGATTTCAAAGCCCAAGCTCTTAGCCAATACTCTAGACTGAGGTAAGGAGAAAATTAGATGATGCATGAATCAGAGATATTTCAGATTAAAGAGCTAAAGGAACTCTTCCCCAGTCCCCTGACATGTAGGTGGGGAAGTTTTTGAAACTGGAATCACTTTAAGGCTTAAGCTGTTATTACACAATTCCCTAAGAAGAATTAATTTACCCAAGGCCTTTGTAGTTCTGACAGCAAGGCCCATAGACTCTAGCGGCACACTTTTCACCTGTTAGTTGCTTGAGATTATATATATACATATATCCAATGTTTTCCTTTTTGAGACAGAGCCTCACTCTGTTGCCCCAGGTAGAGTGCAGTGGCGTCATTGTAGTTCACTGCAACTTCAGATTCCTGGGCTCAAGTAATCCCCCTACCTCGGCCTCCCTTCAGGCCCCCTGTAGCTGGGACTACAGACACCGGCCACAAGGCCCAGCTAATGTTTGCAGTTTTTTAAGTAGAGACCAAGTCTGACTCTTGCTCGGGCTAGTCTGAAACTCCTGAGCTCAAGTGATCTTCCTGCCTCAGCCTGGATTACAGGTGTGAGCCATGTCGGGACTTCAAATAATATTTATTTAAAGAAAGACGGCACCTGGACTCGTAATGAGAAGACCTAGATGTGGATTCACACTTCACCATCAAAACTGATTCCTTCACCTTCTCTGTGGTCATTGCTTCATCTGTAAAAGAGGCGGGGTGATTTCCCCTTAGTCTTAAGATGCCAAATAGGAAAATTAGATAATCACAGTAAGGCACAGTGAGGAACCTTCCTAAATGCACTTTTTAGATGGTACGTGGTAGCATTCTGAAGACTCTCTAAGAATAAAGACCCTGTTTGGATGGGTCACCACTGGTATGTGCATTGCCAACTAATTCCTGCTGATTTTATGTATTTTAGACTAAAGAAATACATCACCAAAAATGTTTACTATAACAGAAAAGAACTTTTTGAAGCAAAGGTAGGTGTAAAAATGTAGCATAAACATTTGCACATATGGTTTAAGCTCAGCTCCGTAGAAAAATAAGAAGTGGCACAGGAGAGGAATTTCAAAGGCCAGGAAGAAATGTACAAAACACTGAATGGT
This sequence comes from Galagoides demidoff, assembly GCA_963574575.1. NCBI lineage: Eukaryota > Metazoa > Chordata > Mammalia > Primates > Galagidae > Galagoides > Galagoides demidoff. The sequence goes on from CAUYQV010063843.1 coordinate 4,095, forward strand.
TTGCTTTAGGAGAATGAAATAAGGAAAACTCATTTTCCTGCCCCATTCGGTGTTTTTCCGAATTCTCTAAATTTTTCACAATTAACTGATAATCAGAAAAACATACAAAATAAAACTACTCACACAGTCTAGCTTAGTAACTCAAGACTCGACAGAGTGAGGCGGTAACTCAGAGTCTAAGCAGGTTGGATGTGGGGATCTCCGCTGGAGCAGACATTGAGCCCCGGGACGTACGCCATAGCCATATTATCAACGTGAACTTTTTCTCCAACCCCGCAGCTGCACAACACATTTGCTAAAATTCCCATATGCTTCTTCAATGCAGATCATTCCAGAGTCCCAGGCCAGGAGAAATGGCATGGTCGGGAATATTGCAAGACAGACAAGACCTGCAGGTGCGCCCCAGTAGGAACCCCCAGCCACAGTCGTTCGTCCAGTGAGGCCAGAGCCTAACAGGAGAACAGACTGGATGCTCCTTCACGCTCATTTTGTCTGTGTCTCTGCTCCCAGCCTCCTCAATTTGTTGCAACTTATAAATAAGTCTGTGTTTGAAAACCCCACCACATTTCCATGGGGCTAAAGAGGACAAAGAGATGGGAGCTACTATGAAGGAATAAGAAGGGCGATGGAGAAGTGCACACACACTCAGGCAGAGATTTTTACAGAGGTTGCAGGTCCCATCAGTACACTTGGTGACGCCCATCTTCAAAGTGAAGGCCTGGGCCCTCCTTCTCCATGGGGCCTGTTCTGGTTGATGGCTCTGTCTCCGGCTTCAACACTTTACGGTCTGAACCTCTATGACACAATATAGGCTTTCTCAGAGGAAGATGAGGGCCCCAAGAGTGACAAGTGTGGAACAGGGAGCATGCCTTCTCTGAGCGTTCCCCTTCTGCCACCGAGCCCTAATGGAAAGCTGCATTTCTTCTAAGGACAATGCTTGTTTTCAGAAAAACTTTAAAATATAACCCTGCCTCTCTCTCTCTATTCTCACCATTCAGGTTCAAGGTCTCAGGCTCCCTCACCTCTCTCCTATGTTGCCTGTCTCCACCCTTGCCCCCCACAACCCTTTCTCCACTGGTAGTGAGCTTGAAGAAACAGATATAAGATCATCAAATCCTTCTCCTGTTTAAAATAACTCAGTGATTTGCCATCACACTTACAATCTGATCTGTCTACTTTGGCCTGCAAAGGGCTATGTGACTTGTAGATTTTCTATCTGATAGTTGTTCAACTAATATTTCTTTGCTTGAGCAGCTATCAGACCACTTGCCTCCTTTGTCATGTTTCAGCCATCCTGCTTGCAAGACTACCTAGCTCATTCCTACCCCAGGACCTTTGCACTGATGACTGGCTCTGCCAGAAGGACTCCCTACCCCCTACTTCCAGCCTTCTCTTACTTTTGTCCTACGAGGCGTTCAGTTCTTACAACAATTAGTCTTTCCTTGACCACTTTTTCAATTCTCCTGTATAACATTTATTATCAGCTTTTAAATGGATTATTCTTAATTGTTTGTTTCTCTCTATAAGAAATCAAAAGCTACTTAATTTAAAGCTATATCCTGGCACCTTGGACATTGCTTTGCAATGTCAATCAATATTTCCTTAACTCATTCCTAAATGAATGAATGAACCGAATTCAAGCTTAAATGAAACCAAAAATCAAAGAACTGCTGTTCTTTGAGATGTTACTAAGTGCAGTGCCTCCCCACCCACCCCAAGTCATCAGAGTGAAGAAAACCTTCTGGAAGTGATTCTGTACCTCAGTTTCACCATTTGTTGTGTCCTTAAATTCCCCATCCCTTCGTTTTCTAAAATAAAAGAGGTCCAGGAACTAGAAGCTGCTCCCTGTTTGTGGGGCTAGGGATATATGCTGGGATATTTGTTGTAGGAAGTTTAGCAGAATTCCTAGACTCTAAGCACCTGATGCCAGTAACATGCCTAGAGCTCTAACAATCTGAGATGTCTCCAGACATTGCCAATATTCCCAGGAATGCAAAATCTCCTCCTAATCCCACCACCTGAGAAAGGAGGGCAGACTATCACGACAACAAAGAGCAGTGGAAGAGGACGGCCCTGTGCTAGAAACAGCTTAACAGACACACCCACAGCCTCTCTCCACAGCAGTCAGGTGAGGAAGGAATCACTCACCTCAGCGAACAGATGAAAAATGCAAGCAAAGCCAGGTTGCAGTTGCAGCTGAATGGGCAGAGGTCCTGCTCACAGCCAGGTCTTCTGCCCCCAAGGCTGCATTTTAACCAGTCTGACATCAGACCTCAAGCAGGCGATGCCCTAAAGGACAGAATGACTGAGCTGAAGCTCAAGAAACCCTTAGACCTCCCCTCCATGTTTGGAGAATCTCCCCGGCAGTTTCTCTGTCCATGCTGTAGGAAATGGGCCGGCAAGAGGGCACAGTGTCAAGGCCTGCTGCTGTCATACTGGTGATAAATGACAAGGGTCTGTACATGAGCAGTAGGAGTAGCATATAGAAGAAGATGTGAAAAATATTTTAAAGAAAGAAATTGGCAAAATGTATGATTGATTGAAATAGGGAATAAAAAACAAGAGAATTTTAGAATGTCCCATTATTAGTCATAATACTTACCATCAGCTGCTTTCACACAATCCACAGATCCCAGAAGATTAACAAAGTAAAGTTCTAGTTCTCACTCATGTCAGTCCGACTGGGTGTTTGGCCAACAGCTTTCAATGTGGGGACTTGGAGATCCCGGGTCCTGGCATCTTGTGACACTACTGTGCTATGGGTCAGGGGTCAGAAAGCTACTGACTATGGGCCAAATGCAGCCACTGCCTGTCTTTGTAATAGTGTTGTTGGAACACAGTCCTGCTCTTTTGTTTGTATCTATTATCTACAGCTGTTTTCACACACTGGGAAGGTAGAGTTAAATAATTGCACCAGACACAGAGACTGTATCATCCACAAGGGCTATAATGTTTATTATCCAGCCCTTTACTGAAAAAAAAATTGTTAACCCCTGTTCTAGTTTCTTCATGGAATCATTCACAGGGATTCCCTGTTTCCATCAGCCAATGAGAAAAAAGAGAAAGTGAGAAGGCTCACTCGGGAGGTTTTGTAGGCAGGCAGGACACGGTGCAGACCCTTGCTGGGGCCACGTGCTTTTCATTTACCAGATTTCAGTCTTAGAGCCACCCTCGCTGCAAGGAAGACTGGGAAACCCGGAGGCAGAGATGGCTGAGACTTAGAATGCCCAGTCTGTGTCACATGTCATAGCTCTGGACAAACTTCCCCTTGCCGATTATCATCCTGTGGTTTCCTTAGAATGGAAAAATATACATGATCTCGCAAAGTGCTGTAAACACCCGTATCTCTCTGAGACACATTAATGACCCACATAAACTACTGGGCCCTGAGTTTAAACAAGTGTATTACATGAGTTGATAATAGCAGAACAAACATGACCCCAATTAATGAATTTTCACAGAGCTAAACACCCTTTATTAGTTTAAGTAAAGGTATAAGTAGACATCAGTCCAACTGGATCGTCTGGAGTGTCTACTGTATGCTCAGCACTGTGTCAGGGAGAAAAGAGAATTGAGACAGACCCGACACCTGCTGGGACCTCATCCCATACATGAAATACAGAAATAACAAAAAAAGCATTATGTCTAAGTTCAAAAAAGGTGAAGCATTATCTTTTCATCAGCTCAGGGAAAGAATGCACCATGAAGACTGGGGTAGCTCAGATCCAGTTACTGAAAAGGCAAAAATCCATTATAATAACTGTTTCTAATAGAAATTAAAATAACAGTGATAGTTGATCAAATATCAGATCTGAAAAACACTTTACAACTTAGAAGTTGTGACATCTTCTAAGTTGTGAGAAGTCATCACATTCTCACTATGTCATCTCCTTTAATTCATCAAAGTGTCATGAATTCAATGTCATCAGGGCAAAGCCAGCTTCAGTGAGATCCAGGAAGGGACACTGAGTCAGCTAAGAGCTGGAGTATAGCCACGGTGAGGAGACCCACAGCCTAAACCGAGGGTTGGATTTTTTCTTTTTCTTTTTTTTTTTTCTTTTTAATTTTCTCCTCCCACCCCTTTTTCTGATTTCTAATCCAGGGCTCTTTCTACTCTATCACATTTTCATTAAAAATAAAGTAATCTCCTTTGACAGACTAAAACCGAGATAACCACAGAGAGCGTCTGCTGTGCTCCAAAGCAAACCACAGCCAGGAAAATCCTTTCCACATAAAGACAGTAAAAAATGCTACTAGTTCAAGGATGTCCCAGCTAGGGGCAAGAGAAATGAAGCCACAGGCTGGAAGCTGTCCCCAAAGATTGTTCCATCCAGGCTCTCAGATGGAAGGCAGCTTTGAAGTTAAAATACAAACAACCTTGCATGTAAAGAAAGTGGTGCTATGAGGGTTGTCAGTTCCATCAAGTTCAATAAAAGCATTTAACACAGAACAGTTGACCAAGAATACAGCAGCCCTTTGTCGATAGCCCTGAAAAATTCTGACTCCTCTCTGGGGCCATGCTTCCTGATCCCCAAGGCCACGTCATTTATCATCTTGACTGTCAAGGACCATAATGCCTGAAGGACAGAGGTGACCTGGATATGTGACATGCAGGTACACAGCACTCTGTCCACATCAGCAAGAAGTCTCTGTGTCATGATGAAAGAGACACCTGCTGTTAAAACCCATTTGAGCCAAGCATTTCCATCAAGTGAACAACAATAGACACAAGGACCAGTTTGGCAAGAGGATTTCCCCTTAGTGAGGAAGCTGCCCACAGAAATAGGAAACAGAAGGAAGTCCAGTTTGCCTCAGCCCTAAGAGATGAGGTCCACATTCCTAGTGTGACATGTCTGTGCGCTGGTCCTCATCCACTGAGGCCAGGAAGCTGCACCCACTCCTGCTTGTCAGTGTCCCCCCCAGACGAGGCTCTCAGCATGCCGCGTCCATGTGCCCATGTTGATCACCCAAGTTTCTGCTTCCTGCTGTGCTCTCCCACATGACAAACCCCTACCCATCTTTCATATTCAGCTGTTAATGTCAGTTCATCTGTGACGATTTCCCCAGGTTGGTTTTTCAGCCATCAGGAAGCCACCCTCTTTCTTTGTACCCTCAGCACTTTGTGTATATCATTGCTAAGGCACATATTACCTTCTGTTAAAATACTCGGTGTTCTTGCCTATGTCTCCAACTGGCCTGGGGAGCTGAATGGACAAGCATGATGTCAATTATATTCTGTTTTATTCAGGTACCTATCACAGGGCCTGATGTGGATTTGACTTGCAACAAATGTTTGCTGGAGATGGTAAATCTCATATGAAAATAAGGCTGGAAGAGAACCATGAGGACATAGAAGAAGGCTAGAAATGAAGCTAGAAGTATTCTGAACCCACCACTATGTGCCTGTGTGATCCTGGACACATCAGCAAACATGTCCCCTCATCTAGAAAGTGGGAATACTTTGTCTGCCTGATAGAACTAAAGTCAAGATTAATTGTTAGAAAGGTAGGGGAAAATAGTTGGTAAATTGCGTCAATGCTGAATTATTATGTAATAAGGATAAGCAAGAAATTTGCAGCATACAATTCCAGTAGCACCGACTCATTGCTACAAATGGATAAGCTATGGGGGAGGGGAGAGATGATATCAACTGATACGTAAGAGGAGGTTCTAACCATTTGGGTAGCATGCTAAGCAGTTAATTCAGATTTGTATCCAAGTGGTCATTTGGTCCCCAAATGATAAAAAACAGAGAAGCAAGACAGACACTGATGGAATGAAATCATGACCTGACTCTCCTTATACTTTCAGATGCTGTTTAATCATACCATTTGTTGGTATTTTCATTTGTTTATTAATAATTGTGTTCGCCGGCTCGGCACCTGTGGCTCAATCGGCTAAGGCGCCAGCCACGAACACCTAAGGTGGCGGGTTCGAATCCCCAGCCCAGGCCCGCCAAACAACAATGATGGCTGCAGCCAAAAAATGGCCGGGTGTTGTGGCAGGCGCCTATGGTCCCAGCTGCTTGGGAGGCGGAGGCAGGAGACTCGCTTGAGCCCAGGAGTTGGAGGTTGCTATGAGCTGTGATGCCATTGCACTCTACCCAGGGGGATAGCTTGAGGCTC
>CAUYQV010063844.1:0-24762 GCA_963574575.1 Galagoides demidoff
TTAAATATAAGCCCTACCCTGATAATAAGACTTAGTGATGGGTGTGGCTATGCATATTTCCGTGAGGAGCAGTAAGGAAGACTAGAATACCTTTTATCTGCCACAGCTCCTTTTTCCAAGCTGTTTGCACTTGTGGGTACAGATGTGGTAACCACGGTTGCAGGCATCCTATTGCACACGTGCAAACGGCTAGGGGAAAGGAGTTCATGCATCACTGGCACCAGCCCCACCAACAAGGTCAGCTCCCCCTGTCAGGTTCCAGAAGACGATGACTTAACTGTATTTGAATAAATGTAGATTGTTGTATTATACTTAATAAAAATAAGACATTCCCTGAAAATAAGCCCTAGTGTGTCTTCTTGAGAAAAAATAAATATAAGACAGTGCCTTATTTTCGGGGAAACACAGTACATGGAGGAGGCAAAAATAACCATCAGGGAGTCACAAAGATTCCAGAAAACAGAAAATTCAAAGTGATAGTTATTTGGTCTGTAATGACCACTTGTGAGCACCATTTTATTCTTTTATCACATCTACCTACTCATCTTAAATCCTCCCCAACCTTTAAACCAGAATGCTTTAGCTTTTCCAGCCACTATAAGTGAAACAACAGAAATTTGTAAGCCATTCAAGTCTCCCCAGGTCTGGAGAGTTCTAGATGGATGTCACCCAACATCTATCTCTCTCACCTGTAAGATGAGTAAGTTGAGGTCATAACAAATTATTCCCTGATGAGAGATTTTCTTAATGTAAGCTGGCATATTACCATTATCTTCCTCAACTCCTATTTTGTGTAAGGCCCATGAAAAGGTAGGTACATTATGCCCCAAGATAATGTACACTTCCTTTTTGGCCTGGGTCTCTGTACCCCTGATCAAGAGCCCTCTGTAATGCCATGTCTTCACCAAAACCAGATGCCTCCTGCCTTCCCCAAAACACATGCCTAGTCCTAGCCAGGCCTCAAAATAAAGGGTAAAAAGAAGAGATGGCTTTGTGCAGCTTAAGGGGAGAAAATGGGTTGTTACGGTTGGTGGAACAAAAAGGAAAAGACAAACATTACTAAAGTAGAGGACTCTACTAAACCTCCAATACTTCAATATCCTCTGTTCTTTATTTTAATTTTCACCAACCCATACTTCTCAGCTATAATGACAGCACTGGTAACCTCCTCTACAGGCCAGAAGGTGGGTCACAGGTGCCCCTAAGGGTGCCTCCAACTCATTTTTGGCTCCCAGCTGATCAAAAAAACACTTCAGAGAGAAGTGGGAGGGTCTTCCCTACTTTTCCTTACCTGTAACCAAGATTCACAATCACATTGCCAAAGCCAAGCAATATGACTCAGAAAAGAGGGGAGACAGAAAGTATGGATTCTAGAACCAGACCTGCAACCCTGAATATTCCAGAACTGATGGGACAGAAAACACAATGAACTGTTTCAAGGCAACAATCTTGGGTTAAGAGTTCTTCTCCAGCAAACAGAAGTGTGCAATTGAGAAATGGGTGGCAATTATGGCAGTTAACACTGATTGAGAACTTAATATGTGCTGGACACTAAAGAAACACTTCCCAAAGACCTGAGGTAATTCTTAAAGAGAGCATAATACCCTTTCACAGTTTAAGTATTTAAGCTCAGAGTTCCCTTTAAAATTTATGAAAGAGAAAATGATATGTTATAGAGGTAGAGTACTCCCAGGCTAAACAAAAGGGAAAAAACAGGGCGGCGCCTGTGGCTCAGTGGGTAGGGCGCCAGCCCCATATACCGAGGGTGTAGGGTTCAAACCCGGCACGGCCAAATTGCAACAAAAAAATAGACAGGCGTTGTGGCAGGCGCCTGTAGTCCCAGCTACTTGGGAGGCTGAGACAAGAGAATAGCCTAGGCCCAGGAGCTGGAGGTTGCTGTGAGCTGTGTGACACCATAGCATTCTACCCAGGGCGATTAAGTGAGACTCCTTCTCTTCAAAAGAAAGAAAGGAAAGAAAAGAAAAAGAAAACAAAAGAAAAAACAGTCCATTTTCACTTATCCTATCCAGAAAGTAATAACATGATGCTCTAAAATGAGAGAACTACTCAAAGGTTACAAAGGCCAGGATCTACTTTCCCATTGTCTACAGACTTTTTGAAAGTATTAAAGTAAATAAAAACACAATGCTGTGTTCAGACTGACTCCTCTCTTATCCCTCCACCTCCCCCACCCCAAGCTGACAAGAAGTGGCTGCAGGGAAAGTACTTTGGAAGAGACCCTACTCAGACAAACTGTATTCTGGGTCTTAAGCTAAGCAAAGATGCCGTACAATTAGTTTTTAACCTAAATTATTTTTCATTACTTTCCAAACGTAGAGAAAAAGCAGTTATCTTTATCCGGACTAAATACCGGGAACGAGATAGCCTTTTCCTTTAGGCCACTGGAATCACCGTCAACACGGTTTTGATTTCTTACACAATCAGACGGTGGGGAGGGGGGAGGATTTGATCCTCAGCTTCACAGATAAACGCATCTCAGGAAGGAAAAAAAAAAAAAAACCTCGCGCACATCTGAGGCCATGGATTTCCTTGCAACTCAGAAAAGTCGGAGAAGCGGCCAAACGAGTTTCTTGCCAAATCCCTAGAAGCTACATATGTCCCAGGGCTAGCTGCACAAGGATAGAAACTTTTAAACAAGCCTTCACATACCACCACTACGGTCACTCACTCGAGATCTCCGTCCCCCTTCTCTGCACAAATAATAAACGCAGGTTGTCCCACACAATTTAAAGCCAGACTTCACAGAAGCAGTGACTCTGCTCTGAAAAGCGAGTGGAAAACAGTAACTGAGGCTATTTTAGAAAAGATCTATTGCCCCCACGGTGAAAATGAACTCGAGTAAAGTCAACAACTTTGCCGTGCCCGGCGGTAGGAAATTTCCCGAAAGACTTGTAAAGCCCTCTCGATTTCCCAGAACCCCAGGAACACCCCGCGCTCAGCGGCCGAGGAACCCGCAGAGACTGAACAATGAGGGGAGAAGGAGGGAAAGTTCGCCGGCCCGCAGGGCGCCCGGGCTCTCGCTTCGTGGGCACCCAAGCTCCGTGGGGTGCCCCCCTCCCTCAGACACTTGGCTCCTTCGATCCCCAACATCGAAACAGCCAGGCGCGCCCTCGCTCCCTGAAGCATCTGACCCCAGGCGGCTGGCAGAGCACGTCCTCCGGCCGCGGGTCTGGCCCGGTGGGACACCCAAACCAGGCAAAGGGCAGCAAGGGAGGGGGCTCAGGGAACGAGCACCGGGGACCCGTAACAGTTATGGCGCTGAGTCCCTGCCCAGTGTAGCCCGGAGCTGCAGCCAGATCTCACGCGTCCGCCCCCATCCCCTTACCCCCGCCGGGGACATCAGGCACTGCCCTGGCCCTTAGAGGGGCCACCAGTCACTTTATCTCAGCCCACACACGCTCTCGGCCCGAAGGCGCTGGGAACGCCAGAGGCGACCACGATGTGGAGCCGAAGCGACCCGAACCGCGGCGAGGCCAGGCCGGGACCTTGCGCACCCCGCCGCCTGCACCACGCCTCAAGGCTGCCACTCCCGCTGCTCACCCGAGCGACGCCCCCAACCTCGCCAGCGCCGCGTCCAGCCCCGGTGGCGCCTACCTTCGCGCAGCCAGGTCGTGGCTTCTTCCCGGTTCCTCACTGCGGCCCGGCAACGTGCCGGGCGAGTCCGGTAGTGATGGTAACCGCCCCCCTAACCGCTTGCTTTCTTCTCTTCCCTCCCTCGCACCTGCCCCCTAATCCCCTCCTCACCCACGCCGGGGCCGCCCTCCGCGTCTCTGCTCCCGCCCTCGGCCCTCGCCCGCCCGGCCCGTCAGGCCTCAGCGCTGGGCAGGCTGTTGGGCGGCGGCGGCCGAGGCAGCGCGGAGCACTATTGTATTCCTGACACTGTGCGCTCCCACGCTCCGCCTCTTCCCTTTCCTTCCTACCACCCCTCAACGGCTCCCCCCACCACTCCCCCAACGGCTCCCCCCACCCACCGCCGGCCGCGCTCGCCCTACCCGACTGGCTCCCCGCCGTCTGCCCGCCGCGCGCTCTTCTGGCGGGCTGGGCGCCGTCGCCACCCGCTGGCCTTAACGCTCCGCCCACTCAGAGCTCCCGCACTCGCGCGCCAGGTGGGTTCTCCTCCCCTCCTGCAGGGCGTGCTGCTGTCCCCGGGAGCGTCGGCCCAGCTGAGAGCCAAAGAACACGAGGTGGGGATGCCTGGGCTGTGTTGAAATAGAAACTAGGCTTCTCCTGACCTCTTCTAACCCTAAAGTTCTGTAAGTGGAGCTCTGGCATATAAACTCGGCGACCACTGTTGATTTACGTCGTTTGTGTCTCAGTTACCTAAAATAATAAAGCCAAGGTGGCTATTAACAATACTCGTATACTTAGTTGCGACCGCAAATGGTTTATGATGTTGTGTGGCATTTTTGATATGTCAATTTGATTTCGCCTATGGTCCACAGTTATTCAGTCAAACTCCAATCCAGGTGTTGCTGTGGCAGTCTTTCACTGAGGTTATTAAATCACCTAATCAGTTGACTTAAAGGGAGATAATCCTGGATAATCTAGGTGGGCCTGACTGAATCAGTTGGAAAGCCTTTCAATCAGGGTTAGGTTTCTGAGAATGTAAGAGGGAGAAGAAATTTTGCTTGTGGGTGACAGCTATGGCGTGTGATCATTGGTTCCAGCCTGCTTCTGATCTTTTCTTTCCAACTGCATGCCCTACAGATTTTCAGCCAGCCCCACAATTGTCAGGCAATAGCTTCAAATGAATGAATTAATGGGAATGTCTTTATATATATTTTTATATAATATAATTTCCTATGTGTTGTCCTTCTGATACAGATGTTTAAGCAACAATCTTTTTGGTTTACTTCTCTGGGTTTGGAAATGAACTATGTTCAACTATGAAGAACTCATATAGTCATTTTCATTTACATTTCTAGGGTGAACAGTAGTGTAGGCTCTTTTGTATTTTCTGTTTTCCATATTCAAGATGTAATTCTATTTTATAGCATGCAAATTTATGGGTTCATATTTTAGAATCATAGTCTTCAGACTTACCTTATTGTACTTATCTTTAAATAGTTATAGATTCTCAGGAAGCTGTAAAAAACTATTACAGAGTGGTCCCATGTACCCTTCACCCTGTTTCCCCCATGGTAATATCTTATAGAACTAGAATGAAATATCAAAACCAAGATATTGACATTGATACAATCCAGAAACCTTATTCAGATTTCGTCAATTTTGCACACACTGATTTCTGAGTCTGTATATATAGTCCTGTGCAATTTTAACAGCATAGATTTGTGTAAACACCACAATAAACTATTACTCCACTGCAAAGATTCCTGCTCTATCCTTAGTCACAGTCACCTCCTTCCACTAATGTAATCCCTGAAAATCCCTAACATGTTCTCCATCTCTATAATATTGTCATTTCAAGATTATTACATAAGTGGAATCATACCTTTTGAAATCAGCTGTTCTTCACTCAACATAATTTTCTTGAGATGCACCCAAGTTTTTATATGAGTACCAATAGCTCATTACTTTTTATTGCTAAGTAGTATTCTGTGGCATGGTGAATAGTTTAACTGTTCACCCTTTGAAAGACATTTGGGGTTGTTTTTAATTTTTGCCTAATAAAAATAATAAAATTTCTATAAACATGTAGGAGTTTTGTGTAAATATAAGTTTTTATTTCTCTCTGACAAATGCCCATGAGTACAATTGCTAGGTCAGATCATTAGTGTATGTTTAGCGTTATCTGGGTTGGATGGATAATGTATGTTTAGTGTTATAAGAAACTGCCAAACTTTCCCAGACTGACTCTACATACCATTTTACGTTACCATCATCAATGTATGGGAGATCCAGATTCTCCACATCTTTGTCAGCAAGTGGTATTTTCACTATCTTTTTGCTTTTAGCCATTCTAATAAATGTGTGGTGATATCTTATTGTTTTAAATTGCATTTCCCTAATGGGTAATAATGTTAAACATCTTTTCATGTGATTATTTGCCATTTGCATATCCTCTTTGGTGAAATGTCTGTTCATTCTTTTGCCTATTTTCTAATTGTTATAGTTTTATATTTTAGATTTAATCTATGATTCATTTTGAATCAATTTTTGTATAAGATGTGAACCTAAGATTGAGGTTCATATATTTGCCTCTGGCTGTTTGATGGATCAAATAAAATGACTACTTTTCTTCCATTGAATTGCTTTTGCATCTTTGTCAAAACCAGTTGGGCATATTTGTGTTGGGATATTTGTGTGGGACTATTTCTGGGTTTTCCATTCTGTTCTATTGATTTGTCTATCCTTCTATGAATACCACTCTTGAGTACTATAGCTATACTTAACATTGGGTAGAGCAATTCCTCCCACTTTTATTATCTTTTTCAAAATTGTTTTAGCCATTCAAGTTCATTTTCCTTTCTGTATAAATTTTAGAATGAACTTATTACGTATCTACAAAAGCCTTGCTGGGATTTTGAGGGGAATTATATTAAACCTATAGGTCAATTTGGGGAGAATTCACATCTTTACTACTGTATATTGAGTCTTCCAATCCATGAACACGATACGTCTGTTTCTCCATTTATTTAGATCTTCTTTGACTTCTTTCATAAGTATTTTGGAATTTCCAGCATATAAATCTTATACATATTTTTAAGTGTACACCTAAGTATTTAATTTTCTTTGGAGTGATTGTAAATGGTGTTGTTCTTAATCTCAATCTTCACGTTCATTGCTTATTGTTAGTATACAGAAATACAATTAATTTTTTTTTCAATTTATCAAGGCTTGCTTTATTTCACAGAATATTATATATTTTAGTACATATTCCCTATGCACTTGAAAATAATGTGTACCATGTTGTTGTTGAGAGTACTCAATAAATATAAGTATAAAAGTAGTTTGGTTTATGGTGTTTGTAGTGTTTTTGAAGTCTTTTGTTCCCTTACCGATTTTCTACTTATGTTATCAATTATTGAAAGAAGATACTGAAATCTCTATTTATAAACTTGCTTATTTCTCTTTTCAGGTTTATCAGTTTTTACTTTATATATTTTAATCCTCTCTTAACTTGTTACATAATACTGAGAATTATTATGTTCTTTGGTGAAATGACTCCTTTATCGTTATGAAATGCCCCTCTTTATGTCTGCTAACATTATTTGTTCTGAAATCCACTTTGTATAGTATTAATATAGCTATTCCAACTTTATTTTAAACAAGGATATCTTGGTGTATCTTTTCTTTCATTTTCAATCTCTTTACATATATCTTTAAATTTAAAATGGATTGTTTGAAGGCAGCATGTAATTAGATATTGCCTTATTGTCTATTCTTATACTCTCTGCCTTTTAATTTGGTGTTTATGCCATTTATCTTTAATGCCATTGGTTACACAGTTACACCTTACTGGTCAGTTTCTATTTATCCCATCTATTATTTGTAAACCGCCTCCTATTTTTTGTCTTAATTTTTTGGATTAATTGAATATTTTTATGAATCGTTTTAGGGGGGATTTCTTAGTTATAACTCTTTGTTTTATATTTAGTAGTTATTTTAGGGTTAATGGTAAAAAGTTCTCATTACCACAATTTGCATTCATATACTTTTATATATGCATTAACATACAGAGGGTGCCAAAAACAATTAATTTTTTTGTAAAAACAATTTTTTTGTGTGTTGCTCTTATAACCTGTGACTTTCCTGAACTCATTAGTTCTGGGAGTTTTTTTATAGATTCTTTACGATTTTCTTTTCTTTTCTTTCTTTCTTTTTTTTTTTTTTTTTGAGACAGAGCCTCAAGCTGTCACCTTGGATAGAGTGCTGTGGCATCACAGCTCACGGCAACCTCCAATGCCTGGGCTCAAGAGATTCTCCTGTCTCCGCCTCCCAAGTAGCTGGGACTACAGGCTCCCACCACAACGCCCGGCTATTTTTTGGTTGCAGCCTTCATGGTTGTTTGGCAGGCCTGGGCTGGACTGGAACCCGCCAACTCAGGTGTATGTGGCTGGCCCCTTAGCCACTTAAGCCACAGAGGCCGAGCCTCTTTAGGATTTTCTATGTAGACAATCATATTGTCTGCAGATGGGAACATTCTTATTTCTTCCTTTCCAACGTGTATACCTATTTCCTTTTATTGTCTCATTGTACTGGCTAGAGCATTCAGTATTAAGTTGAATAAAATTGTAACACTGGACATCTTTCCTTTGTTCCCTATCTTAGGGGAAAACCTTCTCCCTTTTACCATTAAGTATGATGTTAGCTGCGGGTCTTTTTATAGATGCTTTTTATCAAGCTGAGAAAGTATCCCTCTATGGTTTGCTGAGAGTTTTTATCGTGAGTAAATGATGAATTTTGTCAAATGCTTTTTCTTCATCAAGTGATATTATATGATTTTTCTTCTTTAGTCTATTGATAGGGTAGATTACATCGACTGAATATTGATTTTTGAAACAACCATGCATAGCTGGAATAAACTCCACTTAGCTATGGCATAATTATTTTTATACCTTGTTGGATTCTATTTTGCTGCTATTTTATTGCAGATTTTTGTGTCACAGTTCATGAAAGATATGAAGTCTGTAGTTTGAGAGAGTTTTATGGTACAGTCTTTGTCTGGTTTGGGTATTAGGATAATAGTGGCCTCATACAATGAGTTGGGAAGTCGTGCAGAAAAGAGTTAATGTAGCAGGCCTTTGGCAGGCATCTGGGAACCTGGATTTCAGGAGTTCTCACCATTCCCAGAACTGATAAGAGTGGCTCACCATACCTAAACTTCTTTTTTATCTCAGTTAATCTCGCTGAAGATCTATCAGTTGTATTGATCTTTTCAGAGAAACAGGCTTTTGCTTCATTGGTTTTATGTACTGTTCCTATTTTCAATTTTACTAATTCCTGATCTTTCATTATTTCCTTCCTTCTGCTTGCTTTGAGTTTTTTATTTTGTTCTTTTTCTAGTCTCTTGAGGTGGGAGCTTACCTGATCTCTTTTCTAGTGTAAGCATTTAGTGCCATAAATTCCCCTGTCAGCACTGTTTTAAGGACATTGTGCAATTTTTTTTTTGAGACAGAGTCCTACTCTGTTGCTCTAGGCTACAGTCATATGACATCAGCCTAGTCCACAGCAACCTCATACTTCTGGTTCAAGCAATCCTCCTGCCTCAGCCTCCCAAGTAGCTGGGACTACAGATACCTACCATAACACTGAGCTATTTTTTTATTTTTATTTTTAGTTGAGATGGGCTTTTGCTCTTGCTCAGACTGATCTTGAACTGCTGAGCTCCAGGGGTCCTCAGGCCTCGGCCTCCCAGAGTGCTAGGATTATAGGCATGAGCACCTGGCACACATATTTTGATATATTCTCATTTTTATTCAGTTTATTATATTTTCAAAAATTTCCCTTGAGACTTCCTTTTTGACCTATGTATTAATGAGAAGTATGTTGCCTAGTTTCTAAATGTTTGGAGATTTTCCTGTTGACTTTGTGAATGATTTCTAATTTGATTCCACAGTGGTCAGAGAACATACTCTACATGACTTCAATTCTTTTACATTTGTTGAATCTTGTTTTATGTCCCAGAATATGGGCTATCTTGGTGAATGTTTCATGGGTATTAGAAAAGAATGTAAGTTATGCTACTGTTGGGTAGGATGTCCTATGAATTATATCCTGTTGCTTTATGGTGTTTTTAAGTTCTGTAATCTCTCTGATTTTCTGTCTAGTAGTTCTTTGGCTGAGAGTATGATATCGCCAACTGTAATTGTGGATTTGTCTATTTCTTATTTAGCTCTATAACATTTTACTTCATGTATTTTGAAGTTCTATTCATTGATGCATACACATTTAAGATTTTTATGTCTTCTTAGTGGATTGACCCATTTATCACTATGTAATATCCTTCTTTGTCCCTGGTAATTTTACTTACTCTGAGTCTACTTTTCTGATATTAATACATAGCCATTCCATTCCAGCTTTTTTATTTTTTATTTTTTTTTGAGACAGGAGCCTCAAGCTGTCCTCCTGGGTAGAGTGCCATGGCATTTCAGCTCACAGCAACCTCAACTCCTGGGCTCAACTCCTCAACTCCTTGCCTCAGCCTCCCAAGTAGCTGGGACCACAGGTACCCACCACAATGCCCGGCTATTTTTTGGTTGCAGCCATCATTGTTGTTTGGCGGGCCCAGGCTGGCTTCGAACCCGCCACCTTGGGTGTACGTGGCTGGCGCCTTAGCCACTTGAGCCACAGGCGCCGAGCCGCATTCCAGCTTTTATAAATTAATGTTTATATAGTATATATCTCATTTTACTTTCTACCTTCCTATGTTGTCAAATTGAAGTGAGTTTCTTATGGATAGCATTTGAAGGGTTTTTTTAAAATGTCCCTTTTGTGAATCTGTCTTTTAATGCATGTATTTAGATCATTTAACTTGAACATATTTGCTGATGTCTTCGGGCTTAATTCTAACAATCAATAATAATTCTAATAATTCTAACAATTATTATTTGCTTTTTGTCTGTTCCCTCTATTTCTCACTCCTCCCTTTTCCTTTTCTTGCCTTATTTGAATGCTTTTTAGAATTACATTTGACTTACAGTGTTTTTGAATATATCACTTTGAATAGTTTTCTTAATAGTTGTTCTAAGTATTAAAATATACATATAGGCTCCGGGCCTGTAACTCAGTGGCTAGGGTGCCAGCCATGTACACCAGAGCTGGCAGGTTCAAATCCAGCCTGAGCCTGCCAAACAACAATGACAACTACAACCAAAAAATAGCCAGACAATGTCATGGTTGCCCCTAGTCCCAGCTACTTGGTAGGCTGAGGCAAGAGCATCACTTAAGCCCAAGAGTTGGAGGTTGCTGTGAGCTGTGACACCACAGCACTCTACCCAGGGCAACAGAGTGAGACTCTGTCTCAAAAATAAAATAAAATAAAATAAACATATGTGTAACTTATTACAGTCTACAGTTATCAAGATTTTATCACTTCTAGTATAGAAATTTTATTTTCCTTTTTTAAAATTTCAGATATGAGGGTACAAATAATTAGTTTACATTTATTAGGTAAAGTTCAAGGTGTAGTTGAGCCCCTCACCTAGGAGGTGTGCCATATACCCTTAGATTGTGCCCATTAGATGAGAGCTTACTCATCTCCCTCCTTCCTCCCTGAAAATCTTATTTTCATTTAAGTCCCTTTATACTCCCAATTTTTTAATATAATTTTCTTATTTCTTCTGCATACAGTGAACCTAATATCAGGTGGTGTTTTAAATTTTGCTTTGACAATCCAGCATGATTGAAAAAAATTCATGAGGAAAAGGATAGTCTATTATATTTATCCTTATTTTTACAGATTTCATTGTTTTCCTTTCTTTCCAGAGTTTCAGGCCTCCTTATATCATCTCCTTTTTATTTGGAGAATTTCCTTTACCCATTCATTAATGGTAAATCTGCTTGTGAAAATTTTATAAATTTGTCATCTGAGAATATCTTTATTTCCCCTTTATTCCTGAAGGATATTTTCACTGAACTTGGAATTCAGAGTTGACAGTTCTTTCATCACTTAAAAAATGTTCCACTTCCTTCTGGCCTTTATGGTTTCAGATGAGAAATCCACTATCACTTGAATCAGTGTTCCTTTATAGGTAATACATGTTTTTCTCTTTAGATGCTTTCAAGATTTTTTTTTTTTATCTTTAGTTTTCAGAAGTTGGTTGTGATGTGTTTCGGTGTGGATATTTTTGGGTTTTCCTGGCCTACTTTTGTGGGCTGTGGTTCCAATGACAATTTAGTTTTTAGCACCCTTGCAGTGCTATTCTGGTCTGCTTTGTTTGTGTGCTACTCCTAAGGCCACCTTGAAAACCTGAGTGGTATGCTACACTGTATGTAGTTCAGTTCTCATGCCTGTAGGTCTGTTGATTTAGTTTTGTGTTTGGGTCAGACAGGTGTCTTTTGAGGACTTCCTATGCAGATTTAAGGAATGCCTTTCTTCAGCTCCCTCCTCTCTGAGATCTCTCTTGCACTCTAATTGGGAGGGTGAGGGGCACCAGCTGCCACTGGCAGACAAAGGTGAAAGTCCAGACTCCTCTCTCAGTCTCCACTGGCATGGCAACAGCAGGGAGGGGGGAAGCACCTGTCTGCATCCTCTGCTGAAGCCTGGATGGGGAGGGCAGCACATGTCCAGGTCCCACCCCCTCTAGCTCTCTCCTGACACCACTGGTGGGAGAGGAAAGTGCCTCTTCAGCTGTCTACCACTTGGTGGGGCTCTGGAGATTTGAGTCCCCTCTTAGTCCCTCTGATAGTGCCAGTGAGAGAGATAGAAAGTGCCTTCCTGGGCCATCTGGTGCCACCAGATGAGGGGCTGGGAGATACCAGGCCTTCGGGGGGCTGACAGTGCTAACTCTGCCTACCTGCTTCTGCTAGGTGGGGAATAGCAGTCTGGATTCCTTTCTGTATCCACTGATGCTGCCAGCAGGGCTGAGAACAACTTCTCTGACTGCCAGGTGCTATTGTGGCTCCCACTAGCTTTTGGCTATTGTCCAGCCGGGGAGTGGACGGAGGGGGGGAGGAAGTGCTTCCCTAGTGCCACTGGGATTCCCATTCAACCTCAG
Source organism: Galagoides demidoff (assembly GCA_963574575.1). Taxonomy (NCBI): domain Eukaryota; kingdom Metazoa; phylum Chordata; class Mammalia; order Primates; family Galagidae; genus Galagoides; species Galagoides demidoff. The sequence continues at coordinate 12,642 of CAUYQV010063844.1, forward strand.
CTGGTACTCCCAGAGGGGAGGAAGGTGTTTTCCCCTAGCCTCCTGCGGTTACTGAATGAGACTGAGGGCTCTAGTCCCTACTCAGTCTGTGCTCTGCTGACACCATGGGTTCAGTTTTGGTATGGCCAGTACTATCCAAAAGGTTTTTCTTATGCTGGCTGGGTTTTACTCCTTTCTTGGTCCTTTGGTCACAAATAACAGATTTTTCTTTTATTCTGTTTATCTGCTCTGATTGGAGAGTCTAGGTTCCAGGCTTTTCCAGTACCCAGCCTGGGACATACCAAAGAAAAGCCAGGGAGATCATTATAGTATCATTCCTCAAGTCCTGAGGCTAGTCTGCTTTCCCCTTTCCACCTTCCAGAGTTTCCTTATGATGGAATTTTGAATTATTTTCAGGAATTTTTATTGTATTTAATAGGGAAGAGTAAGGAGAAATGAGTCAGTGTCATCTTTTTTGAAACACAAAGTTACCTTATATTTTAAAATAAATTAGTGAAATGATTAACAAAGATTTTTCTATTTCAGTTGGAATACAGAAAGAATTTGAAGACAGTAGTAATGACTTTAGTTTGTACTTTAAAGCCAAACTATTTGTTATCTTTTTTATTTATAAAATGTAACTATATATTCAGAAGGCAGAGAGGTTTATCTGTCTTTGTTGAGCCACTGATTGATGAAACTGGATGCAATATATTTAAACTGCTTGTGCTGTTGTGCAAACAGGATGGTGGTGTGACTTGTCCAAAATGGGCTCAGGACCAAATGCGAAAACGCCAAAGAAATTTAGACAAGTAAATGATCACTCTTGGCAAGACCTCCCTTCCTTTTTATCCTTTCTTTCTAATTTCTTTCTTGCCCATCACAACAAAGTCCACTTGATAAAAATCAGCAACAAGGTCCGTTTTCCTTAGACAAGTAAAATACCTACTTTCCACATGAGTTAATCTGTCTATGCACTGTAATAGGTATGTAAATCTATAGACAAATGGTCTGGAAGGATACAAACCTAACTGATAGCAGTAGTTACCAGTGGGAATAGGGGATCAAAGAGAATCTTAGATTTATCTTCAGTTTTTTTTTCAGGGGAAATAAAATTCTGTAGCATTTGTGTAATTAGAAATTAAAAAAAAATTTTTGAAGACAGAGTCTCACTTTGTTGCCCTTGCTAGAGTGCCATAGCTCATAGCAACCTCAAACTCTAGGCCTCAAGTGATCTTATTGTCTTAGCCTCCCAGGCAGCTGGGACTATAGGTGCCCCCCCCCAATGCCCTACCATATATATATGTGTGTGTATATATATACACACATTTTTTTAGAGGCTGGGTCTTGCTTTTTGCTCAAGATAGCCTCCAACTCCTGAGTCCCAGCAATCTACCTGCCTCGGCCTCCCAGACTGTTGAGATTATAGGCACGAGCCACTGTGCTTGGCCTTAAATTAATAATATTAATAAAACAAAAACAACTTGTGCATCTCCAAGTCACATGAGTCTAATACTGAAAATAATTTAAGATATTCTCCCCTTTTTCTCAGTCCAAAACTATTCTACACTCATGAAATCTGGTGATACCTAACATTTGTTCAAAGCTTCACCACCATGACTCACAAGAACATTTTCAAATAAATTAGGAAAATTGCTCATTTTTCAAATAAAAAAATTGTAAACACCAGCAGTTTTATCTGTACTTAGTGAAACTATAACATGAGACCAAGACCAGACATAGTGGCTCATGTCTGTAATCCTAGCACTCTGGGAGGCTGAGGCCTACAGATTGCTTGAGCTCAGGAGTTTAAGACCAGCCTAAGCAAGAGCGAGACCCCATCTCTACTAAAATAGAAAAATTAGCTGGGCATTTTGGCAGGCGCCTATAGTCTCAGCTACTTGGGAAGCTGAGGCATGAGGATTGCTTAAGCCCAAGAGTTTAAGGTTGCTGTGAGCTATGATTATGCCAAGGCACTCAACCCGGGCAACAGAGTAAAAAAGAAATGATAATGCTATTCTAAGTGTAAATATTCAAGCTAGTATCAGACCTTATAAAAATCTATGGTAAATAGGCTGTCATATACACAGTTATCAAGAGGTTAACTTTTGTCTAAAACTGCAATAATCTTGCTTGATATTTTTGATGCTTACTCATGGAGCACAGAAAGGCTTTTATGTTTTGTTTCTACAAACTTCTTTAGATTTCAGAGTAAATGGAATTGTGTGTCTGTCTATCATCTGTCTCCCTGAGCTGTCATAAAAATCTTTCTCCCTGGCTCAGCACCCATAGCTCAGTGTAGGGCACTGGCCACATATACCCAGGCTGGCAGATTCGAGCCCAGCCCAGGCCTGCTAACCAACAGTGACAACTACAACAAAAAGATAGCTGGGCATTGTAGTGGGTGCCTGTAGTCCCACCTACTTGGGAGGTTGAGGCAAGACTCGCTTAAGCCCAAGAGTTTGAGGTTAATGTGAACTGTGACACCATGGCATTCTACTGAGGGCGAATCGTGAGACTCCATCTGAAAAAAAAAAATCTTTTTCCCTAGCATTACAATAATGATTCTCCCCAACTTGTCTACTGCTATTGTCTAACACCTATAGTAGATGTGATTATGGGATAAAGTTCAACTCAAAATGCTATGATAACATTTTATCTTTTGCTTGAAAAAATATTTTGCTTTCAAATAATGTTTACATAGTGAACTTTGGTAACTTTATTAATATGTTTATGCCTGTTTCTTTCTTTTTACATAAATACTATAGCATTTTTTTCACAAAGAACAAAAAATAAAATAAAAATTTATTTATTTTTTGCAGTTTTCGGCTGGGGCTCTAGCATATGGGGCCGGTCCCTTACTCCTTTGAGCCACAGGTGCCACCCTAAAATTCATGTTTATTGGGATCTATTCAGAGCTTAAAATATTTTGTTAGGGCTTGGCACCTGTAGTTCAGTGGTTAGGGCACCAGCCACATACACCAGAGCTGGTGGGTTCGAACTTGGCCTGGGCCTGCTAAATGATAACTACAACAAAAAAATAGCCGGGCATTATGGCAGGTGCCTGTAGTCCCAGCTACTTGGGAGGCTGAGGCAAGAGAATCACTTAAGCCCAAGAGTTTGAGGTTGCTGTGAGCTGTGATGTCACGGCACTCTACCGAGGGTAACAAAGTAAGACTGTCTCAAAAAATATTTTTTTGTTATTTTTATATACTGTTAAGCTGTTTGTTTTATACACTTGTTTATATGTATTTATAAAAAACACATTAGCTCATATGTATGTTTACTCCATTTTCCACCTGGATTTTTTTTAACAGTTATAATTAAATTGGATTTTTTTAAATCACCCTTGGTAAAGTACCATGACATCACAGCCCACAGCAACCCCCAACTCCTGGGCTTAGGCGATTCTCTTGCCTCAACCTCCCAAGTAGCTGGGACTACAGGCACCTACCACAACACCCGGCTATTTTTTGTTGCAGTTTGGCCAGGGCCAGGTTCGAACCTGCCACCCTCAGTATATGGGGTTGGTGCCCTTCCCACTGAGCCACAGGTGCCGCCCTAAATTGGATTTTTTTAATGGATAATAATAATAATGTTGATCTCTTCGTGTGTTTTTTTCCCCTAGGTTTTAAATTTTTTGTGATTAAAAAAAATTCTTTCCAATTCTGTTCAAAACTAACACACCTCTAGCTAATGTTCAGTATTTATTTATGCTAAATACCAGTGTTTTTCAAAATATTGGTTAAGTAATGAAATAGATTATTTTTGATGACTAGAAGATGAAAATAATTCTATAATTAAACAAAGAGTTGTTTCAGAAATAAGAGAGGAAATGATAACAGGTAAAAATGGTTTTGATATACACATAAGTAAATACAAAGGCCCCTACAGTGAGAGAGTCTTTATAGTGAATGCAATAAATTAATGAACAATGGAAACCTCACTTGATTCTTTGCTACATATTGATATCCAAAATAGTGTTCCTAGATAGAGACAACCTATAAAAAAAATTGGAGAGAATTTTTAACTCATAAGAATTCACTTGTTTTTTTGTTTGTTTGTTTGTTTTTGAGACGGAGCCTCAAGCTATCCCCCTGGGTAGAGTGCCATGGCATCACAGCTCATAGCAACCTCCAACTCCTGGGTTCAAGCGAGTCTCCTGCCTCCGCCTCCCAAGTAGCTGGGCCCACAGGCGCCCGCCACAATGCCCAGCCATTTTTTGGTTGCAACCGTCATTGTTGTTTGGCAGCCTGGGCTGGGGATTCGAACCCGCCACCTTAGGTGTACGTGGCTGGCACCTTAGCCGATTGAGCCACAGGCGCCGAGCCAAGAATTCACTTGTGAAGGCTATATTCATTGACTAAAATAAAAAAAATCAAATTTTTTCATCTAATCCTCCTAACCCCTCAAGATAATAATCATTATTTATATTTTACCGGTAAAGAAACTCAGGCTCAAAGAGGAAATAACTTGCCCAACGTCATTAGTGGACATTATGTACACTTCAAAACAAAATGCTTCTACTCTTATGTGGGTTTGAGTAGTTCAAAACATCTAGTATTTCTATTCCAAGGGAGAGTACCAATAGCCAACTAACCTAGTCTAGTACTCATTAAACATTTATAGCATGAGAAAATGATTTTATAAATGAAATTCATACCTGTTCTTTGAAATCCTTCCTTCTCAGGTGTTAATGTCAGTTGAATTGAAGAACTAATTTTCTTACCAGTGAACTAAAAACAGTTTAGTAAAATCAGGCCATAGCATACACCCAATAGATGAGTTATCATCAGTGTAGTTTCCTTTTACCAGATAGTTAATGACCTTCACAGACTAAATATGTGTTCAAGCTGATGCCATAGATCAATAGTATTGACAGTCTTTCTTTTTTTTTGAGACAGAGCCTCAAGCTGTCCCCCTGGGTAGAGTGTCATGGCATCACTGCTCACAGCAACCTCCAACTCCTGGGCTCAAGCGAGTCTCCTGCCTCAGCCTCCCAAGTAGCTGGGACCACAGGCGCTTGCCACAACGCCCGGCTATTTTTTTGGTCGCAGCCGTCATTGTTGTCTGGCGGGCCTGGGCTGGATTCGAACCTGCCACCTTAGGTGTATGTGGCTGGCGCCTTAGCCACTTGAGCCACAGGCGCCAAGCCCTCTCTTCTTGAAAACTGGTCTGAGCTTGTGATTTATTTTTACAAAGAACAAAATATTCACTGATGGAAGTTAAAAACAAAATGAACATCAATCACTGTAATGGTCAGTTTTATATGTCAACATGGCTAGGCTATAATCCCCAATTATTCAATTAAACACTAATATATTAGGTGTTTTGTAGATGTATTCAAGTTCATAATAAGTTAAATAAGGAAGATTATTTTAGATAAGCTGGTGGGCCTGATTCAATCAGTTGAAGGCCTTAACAGCAGAACTGAGGCTTTCCTGAAGAACAAATTCTGCCTGTGGACAATAGCATCAGCTTGTGCCTGAGCTCCAGCCTTCCCTTTCTGATTGGCTCCCCTAAAGACTTTAAATTTCAGAGTTGCCTAGCCAGTCCCTACAAACACATAAGCCCATTCATCTATATCTACATCTTTATCTATGTATATCTCCTAGTGGTTCTGTTTTTCTGTTGGAATCCTGACTGATACAGTCACTATGTTTTTATTTCATTTTATTTTTATTTATTTTTATTTTTTTGAGACACTCTATTGCCCCTGGGTAGAGTGCAGTGGCATCATCAACCTATTTTGTTTTATTTTTTAAGAGACAGCGTTACTCTGTCACCCACACTGCAGTGTAGTGGTACAGTCACAACTCATTGCAGCATCAGATTCGTGAGCTCAAGAAGTTCTATCACCTGGAGCTCCTGTGACCACAGGCACATACTACCATGCCCAGGTAATTAACAAAATTTTTCGTTTTAGAGATGGAGTCTTGCTATATTGCCCAGGCTGGTCTCTAATTCCTGGCCTCAAGAAAGATCCTGCCCCCACCTCCAGCCTCTCAAAATGCTGGGATTACAGGCATGAGGCAGCATGCCTAGCTTATCTTTACTTTTATATATCAATCCAGACCTATATGTACTTAAGAAAAAAATTATTTTTCCCTGAATTTTGTATTCTCTCTTTAGATTGAATTTTTCTAAATCAGAAATTTCAAAAGAGCTTGAGAAAGTTATTTTCCATATTAGAAGTAAACTACACTGTGTCTGGCTTAAGAGAGAGTTGTTCCTTTGGGGAACCATCACCTGATTTCTCAGAAGTCTCTATTTAGCTTCCTGAAGAAAGAAGCACCAGGGCCTTATGGGACAAAAGCCCATGAAAACTGCTGCAGGCCTCCTTCTATGTGGTATGCAAATCTAACCATAAATCCTGTATTTATTCTAATGAGAATAAAAGAACCAGTTTTTAAAAGATCGCAACAGGGCTCAGTGCCTGTGGCTCAAGTGGCTAAGGCGCCAGCCACATACACCTAAGGTGGTGGGTTTGAATCCAGCCCGGGCCTGCCAAACAACAGTGATGGCTGCAACCAAAAAATAGCTGGGCATTGTGGTGGGCGCTACTTGGGAGGCTGAGGCAGGAGACTTGCTTGAGCCCAGGAGTTGGAGATTGTGAGCTGTGATGCCATGGCACTCTACCCAGGGGGACAGCTTGAGGCTCCTATCTCAAAAAAAAAAAAAGATCACAACAGCAATAATATTGTTCCTTAAGTTCCCCCAGAAATTTCTTAGAAATATTTTGCGTTTATGGGAGACATATCCCCAATGATTTCATCCTCGTGAAGAAATTTCTGTGTTACTTTTGAAAATGTTATTAAATCCTTTCCTTCGTTTTATTTAACTGTTATTTTTTATTCATCTATTTATTTAAAAGTGATCTTTCAGAAATGATTTAATATGGCCTACAAAGATGCAATTAAATGCAGCACAAACATGTAAACCTAAATGAGTAGGGAAAAAGAAAGAGGGGAAAGGAAGGAAAATAGATTAAAAATGAACAGTATAGTTGTCTATAAAATTTTTTTTTCAGAGTCTCACTGTCACCTGGCTTAGAAAACAGTGGCATCATCATAGCTCACTGTAGCCTCTAACTCCTGACCTCAAACGATCCTCCTGCCTTATCTTCCTGAGTACCTGGAACTACAGATGTACCACCAGTCGCAGTTAATTTCTGTATTTTTTTAAATATGAAACACTTCACGAATTTGCGTGTCATCCTTGTGCCGGGGCCATGCTAATCTTCTCTGTATCATTCCAATTTTAGTATATGTGCTGCTGAAGCAAGCGCAATTTCTGTACTTTTTTTGTAGAGATGAAGTCTTATTCTTGCTCAGGCAGGTCTTGAACTTCTGGCCTCCCAAAGTGATAGGATTACAGTCATCGAAGCATGGCACCCAGCCATATAGTTGTCTGGAAAATTTACATGGCTCAAATATTCTATAGCAGTTAGAAGGAAAAAGAAAGATAAATTACACACTTCAAAAAGTTCAAGAGATAAAACCAAACCAACTATAGTAGAATCTCGGTAGTTGACCACCTCCCTATATCGACCACCTCCTTAAGTTGACCTAATTTTCATAGACCAGACATGTACTGATATAGGACAAGTGGCATCCCAGCCAGCTTGTGGAGCTGGGGGGCGTGGACCTGCTGCCTCCACCTTGACAATGTTGGTGCGGTGGCAGCAATCAACAGAACTAGCAGTCTGGAGGGTGGGCAAGGGGTCCCCATTTCCTAGGCCTGGGAATGAAAGGGACTGTAGCCATTCATTTACAACCCAGACGTGTTGTTCCAGACATGTCCCAGACACGCTAAATGTTACTACCTAGCCCCACTAAATGTAACTACCGAGGGCCACACATGTCCCAGACATGTTCCAAACAGGATGTCCCAGACACACTAAATGTAACTACCGAGGGCCCCATACAACTATATATACCCCTAGACAAAGAGCCTACAGACAGACAGAGAGGGAGAAAGAGCACTTTTCTCTCTCTGCCAGGAGCACGGGCACTTCTGTATTCTTTTTTTTTTTTTTTTGAGACGGAGCCTCAAGCTATCCCCCTGGGTAGAGTGCCATGACATCACAGCTCATAACAACCTCCAACTCCTGGGCTCAAGTGAGTCTCCTGCCTCAGCCTCCCAAGTAGCTGGGACCACAGGTGCCCGCCACAACGCCCGGCCATTTTTTGGTTACAGCCATCATTGTTGTTTGGCGGGCCCGGGCTGGGATTCGAACCCGCCACCTTAGGTGTACGTGGCTGGCGCCTTAGCCGATTGAGCCACAGGCGCCGAGCCTGTATTCTTTTCTGTAAATAAATCCTGTCCTACCACTAATCTGTGATCCACAGATTCATTCTTAAAATCACCAAGACCAAGAACCTACTGAAGAGCGAAATTCCAGTATCAGTACCACATGTATGTTATCAGTGTAGTAGGCCTAGGTCCTATGTTGACCACCTCCATATGTTGACCATTTTGTTACAGTCCATTGGGTGGTCAATGTACAGAGGTCCTACTATATTTTTACTGTAAAGACAAATTCCCCCAGAGATTTGCTGTAATATTCCTAGTCTGTTGCCCTTTTTTTTTTTAACCAGGTCTCGCTCTATCTCCTGGGCTACAGTGCAGTGATATGATTCTATCTCACTGCAACCTTGAACTCCTAGGTTCAAACGATCTTTCTGTCTCAGCCTCTCAAGTAACTGGGACTACAAGTGCATGCCACCACACCAGGCTAATTTTTTAATTTTTTTATAGACATAGGGTCTCACTATCATCCAGGCTGGTCTTGAACTCCTAGGCTCAAGTGATCCTTCCACGTTGGCCTCCCAAAGTGTCAGGATTACAGGCATGAGCCACCTCGCCTGGCCCTCTTGCTTTCTCTAAACAATAACAAAATGATGCCTCTTAACTCCAAGCACTATAAGGAGGTTTAAAAAAGATATTTTCAGGGAGCAGAGGATTCCACATTTTATTCTTTCCTCTCCTAACTTCGTTTTTTAAAATTATTTTTTCTTACTTATACATGTGTATATTAGGTTTCCACTTTTGCCTGTAAAGAATTAAAAAGGCTAAATTTAATGACAATAACAATATTTAACATAAGGACTGAGAACAAATACCTCATAAAGAATGAACGAAGATAAATACATTCAGAAAAGAAATCAGACAATTGTTGCAACAAAATGTTAAGCAATAATAATAGTAATAATGCAAAAAAAGTAACATTCACATTGTCACCTTATTCTTTCCTCTTTGTGTGTGTGTTTTTTTTTTTTTTGGAGACAGAGCCTCAAGCTATCTCCCTGGATAGAGTGCTGTGGCATCACAGCTCACAGCAACCTCCAACTCCTGGGCTCAAGAGAGTCTCCTGCCTCAGCCTCCCAAGTAGCTGGGACCACAGGTACCCACCACAAAGCCCGGCTATTTTTTGGTTGCAGCCATCTTTGTTGTTTGGCGGGCCTGGGCTGGATTTGAACCCGCCACCTTAGGTGTATATGGCTGGCACCTTAGCCACTTGAGCCACAGGCGCCGAGCCGCCTCTCCTAACTTTGAAAAGAATTTATCTGCAACTACACAAAAAATTATGAAATCTTCATATTCCTTACTTTATACTTGATTCAAGAAACTATTTTTTAATATATTTTTTGTTTTTATTAAATCATAACTGTGTACATTGATGCATTTATGGGATTCAGTATATTGATTTGATATACAATGTGAAATGCTTACATTGAACTGATTAACATATCCATCACAAGTATACTCTTTTTTTTTTTTGCAGTTTTTGGCTGGGGCTGGGCTTGAACCCACCACCTCCAGCATATGGGGCCAGCGCCCTAGTCATTAGAGCCACAGGTGCTGCCAAAGTATACTCTTTTCTTAATAGTTTTGAACTATACGATTGCATCATGCACATTAGGTGAGGTCCCCCTAAATACCCTCCCTCCTCTTCTCCCCTCTCTCTCTTCTTCCCTTCTTCTTTCCAGACTATAGTTGTGTTTTACCATTCATATGAGTGTGTAGGTGATTATACATTGATTTCATAGTAATATTGAGTACATTGGATACTTTTTTTTTCCATTTTTGAGTTACTTTACTGAGAAGAATATGTTCCAGCTCCATCCAAGTAAACATAAATGATGTGAAGTCTCCATCTTTTATGGCTGCATAGTATTCCATGGTGTATATATATCACAATTCGTTAATATATTCATGGGTCAGTGGGCACTTGGGCTATTTCCATGTCTTGGCTATTATGAATCGGGCTGCAACAAACATTTTGGTGCAAATGTCTGTGTTGTTAAATGATTTTTGATCATCTGCATATATACCTAGCAGAGGAATTGCAGGATCGAACAGTAGGTCTGTTTTTAGTTCCTTGAGTGTTCTCCAAACTTCTTTCCAAAAAGGTCTTACATTCCCACTAGCAGTATAGAAGCATTCTCTTCTCTCTGCATCCATGCTGACACCTGTTGTTTTGGGATTTTGTTATGTGGGCTAATCTTACTGGAGTTAGATGATATCTCAAAATGATTTTGATTTGCATTTCTCTGATTAAAGATGATGAGCATTTTTTCATGTATTTGTAGGCCATGCGTCTATCTTCATCAGAGAAGTTTCTGTTCAAGTCTCTTGCCCACATAGAAATGGGGTTATTCTTTTCTTATTGATTAGTTTGAGTTCTCTTATCAGACCTTTGTCAGAAGCATAACCTACAAAAATCTCTCATTCTGAAGGTTGTCTGTTTGCTTTACTTACTGTGCTCTTGGCTGTGCAGAAGCTTATTAGTTTGATCAGACCCCAGTAATGTATTTTTAGTGTTTCTTCAATTGCCTGGGGGGGGTCCTCCTCATAAAATATTCTCCCAGGGTGGTGCCTGTGTCTCAGTGAGTATGGCGCCAGCCCCATATCCTGAGGGTGGCGGGTTTGAACCCAGCCCCGGCCAAACTGCAACAAAAAAATAGCTGGGCATTGTGGCAGGCGCCTATAGTCCCAGATATTTGGAAGGCTGAGGCAAGAGAATTGCCTAAGCCCAAGAGCTAGAGGTTGATGTGAGCTGTGATGCCATAGCACTCTACCAAAGGTGAGAAAGTGAGGCTCTGTCTCTAAATAAAAAAAAAAATTCTCCCAAGCCAATTTCTTCAAGTGTTTTCCCTGCACTCTCTTCTAGTATTTTATAGTTTCATGTATTAAGTTTAAATCTTTTATCCAATGAGAATCAATTTTTGTTAATGGTGAAAGGTGGGGTCCAGTTTCAGTCTTCTACAGGTTGCCAGTCGGTTCACCCAGCACCATTTGTTAAATAGGGAGTCTTTTCCCCACTGAATGTTTTGGATAGGTTTATCAAAGATCAAATGATGATAAGTAGCTGGTTCATCTCTTGGTTCGCTATTCTATCTCATATATCTACCTCTCTGTTTTTGTGCCATTACCATGCTATTTTGATCACTATAGATTTATAGTATAGCCTGAAGTCTGGTAACATGATACCTCCTGATTTGTTTTTATTTCTGAGTAATGTATTGTCTATTCGAGGTTTTTTCTGATTCCATATAAAATGAAGCACTATTTTTTCAAGCTCTTTAAAGTATGACAATGGTGCTTTAATAGGGATTGCATTAAATCTATAGATTGCTTTGGGTAGTATGGACATTTTAATAATGTTGATTCTTCCCAGCCATGAGCATGGTATGTTTTTCCATTTGTTTACATCTTCAGCTATTTCTTTTTTCAGAGTTTCTTAATTCTCTTTATAGAGATCTTTTATGTCCTTTGTTAGGAAAATTCCCAGATATTTCATCTTCTTTGGCACTACTGTAAAAGGAATAGAGTCCTTGACTGTATTTTTAGCTTGACTATTGTTGGCATATATAAAAGCTACTGATTTGTAAGTATTGATTTTGTATCCTGAGATGCTGCTGTATTCCTTGCTCACTTCTAAGAGTTTTCTAGTTGAGTCCCTGGGATTTTACAGGTATAGGATCATATCATCAGCAAAGAGTGAGAGTTTGATCTCCTCTGATCCTATTTGGAGATCATTGATTGCCTTCTCTTGCCTCAAGAAACTATTTTGTCCAGTGGAGTTAACCAGGTGTGAGGTGTCAGAGACTAGGGAGTATTTGAGGAGAATCCTCTT
>CAUYQV010063845.1:0-49676 GCA_963574575.1 Galagoides demidoff
GTCAGTTTGCAGCTCAGGATGCCACTGTTGCTGTATTGGCATCCCCTGAGCCAACTTTCCTTTCCTCATGCCTGTGCCACAGTCAGCACAGAACAGCACCAGCCCTTTCCCCCTCCACTTCTCTCAAGGAGATACCCAAGAATCTTGACTTTATACCTCCAAACCTCGGAGTGAGTGGGTGGGAACTCCTTGGAGTTCAATGTTGCAAGTGGGGAATATATACAGTTTTATATAGTTCAAACCTTCCCTCAACCATACACCCAGGGTGCCCCTTTGAATAGTCCTTGGGTGGTCTGCCAGGTTTAAGGGGCCCAAATCTGTTGTCCCAGTCAGCACCCATTTCAGGTGGAAGAGTTCAAATGTCTCTGGTAGCTAGATAAGAAGGGTCTGCTTGCAGCTCAGATATAACTTGCTCCAGTGCTCTGTGAGGGCAAAGGGACCCACCAGGCAAATGGGTTAGTCTGGGAAGGTTAATACCTCCTTCCCCACCTTTCACCCAGTCACTAGTAATCCCCCAGGTCTGTGACCCTATTCACTCCAGTAGGCCACTGCTCCCGGGGTTTACGACTGGCAAAATCAGCCAGAAATCTGAGTTCGACAGGGGGGCCTTGCATGTTTAAATTAGGCTACTGTCCGGCTAGATTTCCCTGCAAGTCAGAGGTTGCATTCAGCTCTGGGCAGCAGACAAATAGCAGTTTACACTCAGGTGTCAATTCTAGCCTCTGCCCGCCCATTGCCTTTGTCTCAGCTGTATTAGAACCTGAGGGCTGGTACTTTACTTATGAAAGTTATCTGCATTTTGCCTGTAGCTGCTGTCCAGAACCTCTGTTTTCCTAGAGAGACGGGGCTGGAATGGCATCAGTTTGCATCTCAGGATGCTACTGTTGCTGTATTGGCATCCCCTGAGCCAGTTTTCCTCTCCTCATGCCTGTGCCACAGTCAGCACAGAACAGCACCAGCCCTTTCCCCCTCCACTTCTTTCAGGGAGATGCCCAAGAATCTGGATTCCATAGGTAACAAACCTCCAGACCTTGGAGTGGGTGGGTGGGGACTCCTCAGAGTTTAATGTTGCAGGTGGGGAACATATACAGTTTTATACAGTTTTATAGTTTTATGCCTGGCTGGAGGGTGCTGTGGCATGCCAGCCGGGGTAGGAGGTCCAGTTTTTAGGGGGTCTCTCCCATGGGATAGAGTGGGAGGAAGTTAGAACTCTGCTCGCTTGTTTGCATGGAGTAAACTGCAAGTCCTTGTTGTGGGGGAGGGGATTCCCGTCTGCTTGGTGGTGGATTTTGTACCTTTTGGTTGTATTTTTGGGGTCACAGCTCACTTCAGGAAGGTTGAAGTGCGCTCTTCAATCTTCTCTCTTGGCTCTGCTCCAAACCATCAGCCAACTTGCTAAACTTCTGTCCCTCAAGCCTCCTTCTGGACAGGAGCTTCTGCAAAAACTTGGCTGCAGTCCGCCACCTTGGCTCTGCGCCCCCCCCCCCCCAGCCTCCAAGTTCTTTGAAAGGCTTCTCTCTTATATATTGCTCCTAGAGTAGAACTCCACATGAATCTTTCTGAATGTCCTTATTTATTTATTTATTTATTTATTTTTTGAGAAAAAGTCTCACTATGTCACCCTGGGTAGAGTGCATGGCAATCACAGCTCACAGAAACCTCCAATTCCTGGGCCTAAGCAATTCTCTTGCCCCAGTCTCCCAAGTATCTGGGACTACAGGCACCTGCCACAATGCCCGGCTATTTTTTGGTTGTATTTGTCATTGTTGTTTGGCAGGCCCGAGCTGGATTTTAATCCACCACCTCTGGTGTATGTGGCTGGCGCCCTACCTGCTAAGCTACAGGTGCTGAGCCTAAATGTCCTAATTTAAACTTCCTATAAGAGTTCCAAGACATTCGGGCCTGGAAAGATGATATTTAGAATAAATCCAGAACCAAAAAACTGTATAATATGTTATTCCTACTGATAAAGTATTTTAAAAAGCCACACTTAGTGACATGGTAAAAATAATTAAAGTATTTGGATGTTTCAGTCTAATAAGTAATAACCAATTTTTATTAATGGTTTGTGACCTGAAAACATATTCAGCATTAGGCATATTAATTTTAATTGAGACTATACTTTTTGCCTACATTCTTTAGAGATTTTGCACACATTCTTCCTTCTATTTACAATACCACCTGTTCCAAACCTTCTCCTTCCAACCCCTTATTATCCTATTTAGCTCTTATTTAAAATATCAAGTTAAAAGTTACTTTTTGTGGAAAGGCTTCCTTATTTGCCAAAAAGTTTCTCCATGGTAGCATGCAGCAGATTATCTCCATGAGGATAGACAGTATGGTGTAATCATGGATAAATTTTCTAAATTTCATAGAGTAGCTGGCCCATAGTCAATACATAACCAATACTTGCAGTGTGCATAAATTAAAGAATAAATAAGTACATGAATGTGTAGGTGTTTGAAAAATAATGAAAAATTTCTAGACAATGAAAAATCAGTGGACAAAAAGGCAAAAATTAGAGGAATATAGAAGTCTAATAAATGGATACATGGTGACACCACTGAAAAGATAACATTACATTTTAATTTCAAAATACATATCATGTTAATATATAAAAGGACCAAGATTATAAAATCATAAGGTCACGTTTTATAAAAATAATTATATATTTGAGCTTAAAGAGAATACTTTATTCTCTTAATATAACTTAAAATATATGATGAGTAGAAGTAAATATATAACCAATAATCCAATAATAATAAGATAAAGGGTACATGTGACAATTAGTATAGGAAATGAGAACTTACACAGATGCAAAAGTTTCCAAGAAAATTTATAGAAAACATAGAGCTCTAGAGCTAGTCAGATTGAGCAGGGTGAGAGAGGTAAGAAATGGTGTGCACAAAAGGCTTAGAGAAAGAAAAATGTTTATGATATAGTATGTTCAGGGATTGTAAGTATAGCAGTTTTGTGAAAAGAAACCAGCAATATTTTTTAAATGTACAGAATATAAAGTAACAAAAACAAAGGTAAGTGTTGACTTTTGCTCTGTAATGGCTATACAAGACACTAAAAATTATAACATTTAAATTAAAGGGAATTAGAAAAATGAATTAAGGAATTGCAACTTGTATAGGAAAGTTCCAGCTAATTTCAATATAAAATGCCAAGGTTTTCTCAGGATAAAGTTAAAAAGAGGTGAAGTATAAATTAAACAAATATCTACTTTGATTAGGGTATAGAAGGATAGAAAACACCTATGCTTTCATGATAACATCAAGAAAGACTTGGAAAAAAATTAAAATCACAAGTTTCTATAGGGTCAGTCAAAAGTGGTAGATGCCAATAAGTAGAACCAGTTACATAATTTGAGAAAATTCATAGTCCCTTTTGCAAAAATTATTAAAAATTTCAAAATGATGACCTTAGAACATTAAATCAAGTACAGGGTCCTTCTCAGCATGGGGCCCTGTGCAACTTCAGAGGCAGCAAACCCATGAAGCAAGTACCACCTGGAATCTTTGATTATCTGAAACCCACAGAAACATGTCCTTTATAAGTGAGGATAAAGCCATGGCAGCTTCCTTACCTGGAAGCCAACATTTCTGTTAATCTGTTGATGCTTCCGTTGGCCTGACATGGTACAGTAACTTTGCAGAGATGAAGAGAAATCAGCTGGACCTTAGATGTCAGTTGGGGTGCCAAATCAGAGTCTGAAAGATACCTAAATGCAAAAACAAATGACTCAGTCAAACAATCCCTCTCCCTTACCTCCAAACCTCACTTCAGAATTTTGCCCAAAAAAAGGAACAGGAAAGGGGTTGGAAAGAGAGTACTCAATCAATACATTCTCATGGTTCTTCAATTCCAGGACCCTAACACAGTTGACCCTAAGGGTCAACTAAAAATATCTAAAATTTCAGTCAAAACTACTCCCAGCTCAAATATTAACAAGACATAAGATATTGACATGAAGCATAGGTTGGAGACTGAATTAATCACAGGCAAACATCTCTAGACAAACTGCAGCCAATCCTAAAGCACAACTCAACACTAGGACGAGTCCAAAGATCAGCCTCTTACTCTACATGCCAAAAAAAGGAAAAGGCTGGGATTCTCTGAAAAATAAATTAAATTTTAGCCTCCACAATTTTTCTACATAATTTATAATAAACAGTAAAACTACATAACATACCAAGGAGGAGGAAAATAAGACCCACAATCCAGAAAAATATGGTCAATATGAACCAATGAACTGAGAAACCAGTTATTGTGATTATTAGTCAAGAATACTACAGAAACTATTAGAAATATGTAAAAATTTTACAATAGAGGTTGGATAAAATATGAAGTTTTTTAAGAGAAATGAAAATTTTAAGAAAGAAACAAATAGAAATTCTAAATCATTAATACTAACTATAAAAATGCTGGTGTGTCAATTTTAATGTCAGACAAAGACTTCAAGATAGGAGTATTATCAGACATAAATAAAAATCTTTCATACTAAAAAAATTTAGTACATTAAGGCATACTAATGCTA
The DNA here is from genome assembly GCA_963574575.1 of Galagoides demidoff. Classification (NCBI taxonomy): domain Eukaryota; kingdom Metazoa; phylum Chordata; class Mammalia; order Primates; family Galagidae; genus Galagoides; species Galagoides demidoff. The sequence goes on from CAUYQV010063845.1 coordinate 4,544, forward strand.
TGTGTGTTTGCATCTAATATCAGAACCTCAAGATAAATGCACCAGAAATTGATAAAACTAAAGAAAACATTGGCAAAACCACAATTATAATTGGAGATCTAACATTTCTTGGAGCAAGGGATGAATCAACTGTACACACAGAATTCAGTAAGGAGACTAGCACTCTGGGAGGCTAAGGTGGGTGGATTGCTTCACCTCAGGAGTTTGATACCAGCCTAAGCAAGAGCAAGACTCCATCTCTAAAAAATAGGTGGGTGTTGTGGTGGGTGCCTGTAGTCCTAGCTGCTTGGGAGGCTGAGGCAAGAGGTTTGCTATGAGCTAGGACGCCATGACACTCTATCAAGGGCGACCAAGTGACAGTCTGTCTCAAAAAAAAAAAAAATCAGTAAGAAGATGAAAGATTTTAACAATATTAACAAGCTACTTAACCTAATTGACATTTACAGAACAACAAAACCCCACAACTTCTGAATATACGGTATTCTAAAATAATGAAATAGGTAACATTCTCCAAGATGAACCTACGCTGTACATAAGACATGTCTCAAAATTTTTCAAATAATTAAAATCATTCAGAGTATGTTCTCTGAGTACAAAACAATTAAAATAAAAGTAGTAACAAAAAATCCATGAAAGCCTTAACTACCAAATATTCCATTTCTAAATAACATGGTCCAAAGAATTAGGAAAATAAGGAATGTTTTCTGATAATGAAAAGTAATAAAAACACAACATATCAAGATTTTTGGCAGGTAGCTGAGGCTGTTTTTAAAAGCTTACAGTGCTTAGGAAACCAAAAAGTAAAATTAAAAGGAAATAAAAATTGATCAGAGATTCATGAATTAAGAACATAAAAACAGAGAAATCAACAAACTGAATTTGGTCTTTGAAAGCAGAAATGAATAATAAAATGAGAGAAAAATATAAATGACTAATATTAGTAATGAATGAAGGGATATCACTATACATTCTACAGACATAAAAATGATTAAAAGACATATAACTTGAAACTTCATGTCAAAAAATATCAATACCCTAAATTAAATGGACAAATTATTTTAAAAATCACCAAAAATGAATGTTCCATCTATACAATTTTGTTGAGAATTTTTATCATGAAACAGTGCTAAATTTTGTCAAATACTTTTTCTGTGTTGATTGAAAGGAACATATGGCCTTTGTTTTGCATTTATTTATGTGGTGAATTACATTTATTGATCTACGTATGTTGAACCATCCTTCATCGCAGGAATGAAACCTATTGTTCATGGTGAATTATTTTTTTGATGTGCTGCTGAACTTAGTTTGCTAAAATCTTATTAGGCTCTTTATCTCTATATTCATAAGTGATATCGGTATGTAGTTTTCATTTTTAGTTGTGTTCTCTCCTGGCTTTGATAACAAGGTAAAACTTGCTTCATATAACTTATTGGGAAGAATTCCTCCCTTCTCAATATTATAGAATAATTTCTGCAGTATAGTTACAAGTCTTTATTTATAAGTTTGGTAATTCAGGTGTAAAACTGTTTGATCTGGGACTTTTTTCAATCAGAAGATTTTTTTTTATTGCTGCTTCAATTTCAGTGAATGACATCGGTCTGTCTAGGAGTTCTATTTCTTCCTGATTGAGCCTAACAAAGTTGTGTGCTCCCAAGAATCTGTCTGTTTCCTCCACATTTTCAAGTTCATGGGTATAGAGATTTTTACGGTATTCTGAAATAATGTTTTATATTTCCGTGATATTGAAGATGGGACATTCATCAAAATTATAAAGGCAATATATGACAAGTCTACAGCCGACATCATATTCAATGGGAAAAAACTTAAACATTCCCACTTAGGACTAGAACCAGATAAGAATGCCCACCTATACCACTTTTATTCAACACAGTGCTAGAAGTTTTCACCAGAGCTATCAGACAAAAGAAGGAAATCAAAGGGGTCAAAATGCAAAAAGTAGAGATCAAACTATTGCTCTTTGCTGATATGATCTTATATTGAAACCCTAATATTCAACTAAGACGCTCCTGGAATTGATAAATAAATTCAGCAGAGTCTCAGGTTGCAAAATGTACACATCAGTAGCTTTCATATACACCAAAAAAGAGTCAAGCTAGGAATCAAACCAAAGATGCAATAAATTTTTTTGCAATTTTTGGCTGGAGCTGAGTTTGAACCCGCCACCTCTGGCATATGGGGCCAGTACCCTACTCCTTTGAGCCACAGGAGCCACCCTAAGATGCAATATATTTTACAATAGCAACAAAAAAATGACATACCTAGGAATATACTTAACAAAGGAGGTTAAAGACCTCTATAAGGAGAATTGTGAAACACTGAAGAAAGAAACTGCAGAGGATGTAAACCTATAGGAAAATATACCATACCCATGGAGCAGCAGAATTGACGTTGTTGAAATGGTTATACTACCCAAAGTGATTTATAGATTTAATGTAATTCCAATGAAAACACTAATGCCATTTTTTGCAGTACTAGAAAGATAGTTCAACACTTTGTATATAATCAGAAAAGAACGGAAATAGTAAATGCAACGTATGTAATGTGAACAAAGTGGGAGGTATCACCTTTTCAGACTTCAAGCTATACTACAAGGCTATAACAATCAAAATAGCAAGGTACTGGCACAAAAACAGTGACATAGAACTATGGATCAGAACAGGTCCTCATATCCTCATCTGAATTTTGACAAAACAGATAAAAACATATACTGGGGAAGAGAATCCCTCTATAATAAATCATTCCGGAAAAACTGAATAGCCATATGTAAAAGACTGAAATAGGATCTGCACCTTTCACTACTATTGAAAATTAATTCACAATGAATAAATCTAAGGCAGGAAACTATAAAAATCCTAGAGGAAATGTTGGAAAACTCTTATAGATAGTGGCTTAGGCAAAGAATTCATGAAGAAGACCCCCCAAACAATCACAGACAGCAACAAAAATAAATAATGAGATCTGATCAAATTAGAAAACTTCTAAGAAGCCAAGGACATAATCAAAGAGCAAACAGAAAACTCACAGAATGGGAAAAAATGTTTGTATGTTATACACCTGAAAAAGGACTGATAACCAGAATCTACAAAGAACTCAAGTTAATCAGTAAGAGATAACCACTCAACCCCATTAAAAAGTGGACAAAAGACATGAACAGAAATTTTTCAAATGAAGATGTACTCATGGCCAATAAACTCATTAAAAAAATGCTCAAGTTCTCTAATCATTAGGGAAATGCAAATTAAAACCACAATGAGATACTGCCTGATTCTAATGATAATGGCTAATATTAAAAAGTTCCCAAACAAGAGATTCTGGCATCATGAATTCAGAAAGAAAGGAACATTTATACACTGTTGGTAGAACTGCAAACTGGCACAAACACTATGAAAAATCATAGGGAGATACCTCAAACAACTTAAAATAGACCTGCCATTCAACCTAGCAATCCCACTGCTGGGTATATGCTCAAAGGAAGAAAGGTCATTTTATGAAAGGACACTTGTACATGAGTGTTTACAGTAGCACAGTTCACAATCACAATGTGAGTGCCCACCAATACATGAACGGATTAACAAAATGTGGTATATGCAAACTATAGAGTATTACTCAACTATAAAGAAAAATGGTGATCTGCTATCTTTTGTGACAACCAGGATGGAAGTGAAGACTATTCTTTTAAGTGAAAATTCACAGGAATGGAGAAACAAATTAATGTAGTCAAGACCATGTTGGAACTGATCACTCAACACTTAAGTGTATGTATGGCAATAAATCTCAATGACAATCAAGGTGGGAGAGAGTATAGAGCGGTTAGAAAGTTCACACCATTTGGCTATGGTGCACTTTGCCTGGGTAGGGCATGCCTGTAACTGACTCAATTTGTACAAAAAACAAAGTATGTAAGTAAAACATGTTTACCATCTAATATTATGAAATAAATAAATAAATGAACTGTTGAAAAAGCTCCAGACATGAAATAAGATTCAGTAAACTTGAATATCTATACATCCATATACATTTTTAATTTGAATTCATAATTTGAAATCTTTCCACAAAGAAATTCTAGGCACTGATGGCTATAGGATAAAAAAACAAATACAATTTAATAGAAACTTTCAGAAACAGACAAGGAAGGAATACTTCTTAAATCACTTTATGAAGCCAGTTTAATTTTGATACCAAAAATTACAAAAAAACCAAAAAGAATTATATATCAAAGATATTTCAAGAACACAGATACAGGCCAGCTGTGGTGGCTTGCACCTGTAATCCTAGCACTCTGCGTGGCCAAGGTGGGTAGATTGCCTGAGCTCAGGAGTGCAAGAACAGCCTGAGCAAGAGTGAGACCACATCTCTAAAAAAATAGCTAGGTGTTGTGGTAGGTGCCTATAGTCCCAGCTATTTAGGAAGCTGAGCCAAGAGAATCACCTGAGTCCAAGAGTTTGAGGTTGCTGCGAGCTATGATGCTACAGCACTCTACCAAGGGCAACAAAGTGAGACTTTTTCTAAAAAAACCAAAACAAAACAAAACATAGATATATAAATCTTTAACAAATTACTAGCAAATTAAGCCCAGCAAGGTATAAAAAGAATACTATGTCATGATCAAGTGGAGTTTATCCCGATGATGCAAAAATCAGTTATAATAATTTTATGCATTTAGTATATCAGTGTTATACACTTGATATATGCAATGCATTCAATATACAAATAATGTACAAATTTAAAAATTCTATGTAATGGATCATTTTAACTGGTTTTTATTCATAATAATGACTGAAGATATTCTAAAGGTTACCAAAAGACATGAGGACAAACATTATATATCTAAATTTTCACCTCAAACCTAGTATTTTCAAAGTATAATTCACAATCATCCCTTGAAATAAGTCCTTACTTTCTAAAACTTGTTCTTGTTTTTAATGGCAGAGATTTCATGGTCATTCAGGTTTGAAGTCTGAATTATCTTAGACTCTTTGTTTTTTTTTCCTTATCTCTCCTATCTATACCATCACCATTATTCTTGTTTTTAAAAAACACTGTGAATGTGGCCCAATGCAAAATTATAAACTTACTTAAAACTTTATGAGATTTTTTGTGATTTTTTTGATGGAACTTGATTGTGCAGTTCTCAAGCATGAACTTTGTAGACAACAACGTTGTGTCACAATATCATATATAATAAACATATGTATGCTCTCACTATTTTACTCATGCATGGCTTCAGTTTTGGAGGAGCGTGCAGCTTCCAGTGTGTTATCTTCCAAGCACAAATAGTTGAATTGACACCATCAGATGTTAAATGTGCTCATGACTTGGGGAGGCAGCAGTTATCAACAATATTTTAACCTATGATTGGCATTTAATGTCATTTAGAAATCAGGTGATCACTCTTATTTGATTATTAAGGGTACTGCCACACTTCAGTGCCACATCACACATTTCCTTCCCATTCTTTATAATTGGCCGCCTGCCTCGCCCTGCATTAGCAGCTGAGATGTGGAAGGGCCCAAACCTTGCTTTCTATTTTTCTGTCAATTAATTTTCATAATAAAAGTAAATATGGTTCCTTATCTGTTATGTTTTTTTAACCCAAGTATGACTTCTACAACATCTCAAAAGAAAACAGAACCCCCCAAAAAGAAAATATATGGATAGTGGACAGATGACTACTTTTTTTTTTTTTTTCAAACAGAGTCTCACTACCGAGTCTACCCTTGGTAGAGTGCCGTAGTGTCACAGCTCACAGCAACCTCAAACTCTTGGGCTTAAGTGATTCTCTTGCCTCAGCCTCCCAAGTAGCTGGGACTACAGGTGCCTGCCACAACATCCAGCTATTTTTTTTTGGGGGGGGGAGGGGTGTGTGCAGTTGCCATTGTTGTTTAACAGGCCCAGGCCAGATTCGAACCTGACAGCCTTGGTGTATGTGGCAGGCACCCTACTCACTGAGCTACCGGAGCTGAGTCCAGATAACTACTTTTATATTGAAGCAAATAGTAAGGCACTCTGCTTAATTTGTAGGGAATAAGTCATGATATGCAAAAATAAGCTGCCAAATTTGATGTGTATAAAGGATTGCGTTGTAAGGACAAAATAGTAGAACTGAAAAATCTGTCTCCTCAACAAGAATCTTTTTTAAAAAGTTATAACTCAGATGGATTCTATTGCAAAAGCTAGTTATGTGGTAGCATATTTAATAGAAAAATAATCAAATCCATTACTGCTGGTGAGTTTATTAAGCAATAATGTATGAAAAGCATGGCAGATACAATTTGCTCTTAAAAGGGGGGCGATATTTCTAAAATCAGTTTAGCTCACCAGACTACAACCAAGAGAACTGAAGAAATTGGAAAATCTATTGAAAGAAGTTTGGAGAGTAAAGCTGCTTATTTTGTATTTTATGCTTGGTGATGAATGATAGCACTGAATACAGTTTAACTTGCCATTTTTATTAGAGGTATTGAAGTCAAACATAATATTACTTAAGAAGTGGCTTCTTTAGTGCCATTAAAAGACACAACTAAATCAAGATTTATATGAAGCAGTCAAAAACATGTTAAAATGGTTTTCTTTGTCCATTGTTAACATATCTGATAGTTATTGATAGTGTCCTAGTGATGGTAGATAAAAGAGATGGACTTATAACATTAATAGAATACAATGCAATTGCTGCCCTAAACTTATGTTTGATGAAGTACCATTGCATAGTAAATAAAGTTTATGCACGAAAGTTTTAAAAATGGATAATGTCATACAAATTGTCATCAAAGACTGTGAATTTCATAAGGGCCAAGGCATTGAATCATCATCAGTTCCAGGAGTTCCTTACAAGAATTGATGCTGACTATGGTGACATTTACTTTTCAGAAGTAAGATGGCTAAACTGAGGCCAAATGTTGAAAATATTTTATAATTTGTGACATGTTATCAAGTTGTTTATGATATCAAAAAACAAATTTGTGTCAGAACTTGATGATGAAAACTGGCTTGCAGATTTTCTATTTTTAGTAGACTTAACTGCTCATTTAAATGAGCTAAATATCCATCTTCAAGGTGAAAACCAACTTATCAACACAATATTTCAAATCATAATGGTGTTCCAAATGAAAGTGAAATTATGGCAAGCTCAAATTAAGGCAAATTCATTTATGCATCCCTATTCAGTAAATGGTGCTGAGGAAAATTGTATAGCCAGATGTAAAAGATTAAACAGATCATCTAACTCCAGCAAGAATGGCCTATATCACAAAATCTCAAAACTGCAGATGCTGGCATGGATGTGGAGAGAAAGGAACACTTTTACACTGCTGGTGAGACTGCAAACTAATACAACCTTTTTGGAAGGAAGTATAGAGAAACCTCAAAGAACTCAAGCTAGACCTCCCATTTGATCCTGCAATCCCATTACTGAGCATCTATCCAAAAGGAAAAAAAAAAAACCTTTTATTATAATGACACTTGTACTAGGTTGTTTATTGCAGTTCAATTTATAATCACTAAAATGTGGAAACAGCTTAAATGCCCTTTAACCCAGGAATGGATTGGCAAATGTATGACAAATATGTATACCATGGAATATTATTAAGCCATTAAAAAAATGGAGATTTTGCAGCATTTGTACTAACCCGGATGGAGGTGGAACATATTATTCTTAGTGAAGCATCACAGGAATGGATAAGTATGAATCCTATATATTCAACTTTGATATAAGGACAATTAATGACAATTAATGATATGGTGAGGCATGGGAGATGGGGAGAGCAGACAGAGAAGGAGGGAGGGGATGAGGGTTAAGGAAAAGAAAAAAAACAGTGACTAATTCTCACATAAATTGGATTCAATTTTGACTAAAGTACATTACCTAAACATTAATTTTTACTTCAACTTGTTATTATGTTGTTTAGGATACAGGATACTGCATCCTCATTTAAAAGTGAATTATGTTTGTAATTTCCCCTTTATAATAATATATTTTTTCCAATTTTAATATCAGACTTATCCAGATTAAGCAGAATGATTTTGAAGTATTTCTTCTTTTTCTATTGACTCTAAGATTTGGCATGATCTGTTTTTTAAATTATCTTTTATTTTTATTTATAAATATTAGTTTTCTATTTTTTGAGACTTTGGGAAAAAAATAATGAGAAGAAGTTAATTGATGACTCTATACTGAACCTCAGAGTCAAAGTATTCTATAATAGACATACTGTTATTTGACAATGAGAATGTTACTTTCTTTGCATTACTATTATTATTATTGCTTAATACTTCATTGCAATAATCATCTGATTTCTTTTCTGAATGTATTTATCTTCATTAATTCTTTACAAGGTTTTTGTTTCTAGTCCTTATCTTAAACATTGTTATTGTTGTTAAATTTTAAGCCTTTTTGATTTCGTGAAGGCAAAATGTGGAAACCTAGTAAACACATGTATATGTAAAAATAAAAAATAAAAAGATTAAATAGGATTTGTACCTCTCACCACTTACAAAAATTAATTAACAATGGATAACAGACTGAAACATAAGGCAAGAAACTATAAGAATCCTAGAAGAAAATATTGGAAAATCTCCTACAGATATTGTATAGGCAAAGAGTTTAAGGAAGACTCCAAAGGCAATCACAACAACAACAAAAATTAACAAATGGGACTTGATTAAATTAAAAAGCTTCTGCACAGCCAAGGAAACAATTAATGGAGCAAATAGCCAACCCAGGGAATGGAAGAATATTTCAAATGAATTCTGTACATCTGATAAAGGGCTGATAATTAGAAGCTATAAAGAACTCAAGCAAATCAATCCGAAAAATTCAAACAACCCTATGAAAAAAAGTGGGCAGAAGACATGAACAGTAGCTTTTCAAAAGAAGACAGACTAATGGCCAATAAACATATGAAAAAATGCTCAAAATCTCCAATTATGAGGGAAATGCAAATCAAAACTACTATGAGATAGCACAAAGTGCCAGGTAGAATGGCTTTTATCAAAAAGTCCCAAAACAACTGATGCTGTCATGAATGCAGAGAGAAAGAACAATTATATACTGCTGGTGGGACTGCAAACCAATACAACCTCTATAGTAGTAAAGAGATATTTCAAAGAACTCAAAGTAGACCTAACATTTGATTCAGCAATCCCACTTTTCACCCATAGGAAAAAATGTCATTTTACCAAAAGACACATGCAATTGATTGTTTATTGTAGCACAGTTCACAATAGCAAAGATGTGGAATCATTCCAAGAACCCAGCAATACATAAGTAAATTAATAAAATGTGGTATACGTATACCATGGAAAAGTACTCAGCCATTAAATTTTTTTTAAAAAAGGAAAACTAATACCCTTTGTGACAACCGTAATGGAACTGTAGACCATTCTTCTAAGTGAAATATCACAAGAATGTAAAAATAAACACCACCTATACTAACTAATAAATTGGAACCAATAAAATTTCAACCTCCATATGCACATATGACAGTAAAACGCAATGAAAATCAAGCAGATGGTAGGGAAGAGGATGGCTGGTGTAATTCACATTTTTTGGGTACAATGCACACTATTTGGATGATGAGCACACTTATAGCTTTGACTCAGACAGTATGAAAGCAATCCATGGCTTGGTGCCTGTAGCTCAGCAGCTAGGGCACTGGCCACATACACCAGGGCTGGCAGGTTTGAACCTGGCCCAGGTCTGCCAAACAACAATGGCAACTATAACAAAAAAATAGCCTGGTGTTGTGGCGGGCACCTGTAGTCCCAGCTATAGAGGAGGCTGAGGCAAGGGAATTGCTTACGCCCAAGAGTTTGAGGTTGCTGTGAGCTGTGACATTACAGCACTCTATACAGAGCAACACAGTGAGACTATGTCTCAAAAAAAAAAAAAGAAAAGAAAAGAAAGCACTTCATGTAACCAAAACATGTACACCCCTAAATATTCTGAAATAAAATATAAATGTAAGCATGAGACCACAAAAATTTTTGAAGAAAGTGTAGGAAAAACTCTTCTAGCTATAGACCTAGGCAAAGAATTTGTGACTAGGTTCCCAAAGGCAACTATAGGAACAGCAAAAATAAATAAACTGGACTTAGTTGAATTTAAAAAGTATCTTCATAGCAAAGGAAATAATTGTATAAACAACCTACAGAATGGGAAAAAATACTTGCAGTCTATTCATCTGACAAAGGACTAATATCTAGAATCTACAGAGGACACAAAGAAATGAGCGGCAGCAGCAACAACAACAAAAGTAACTCCATCAAAAAAGTGGGTGGTTATGAACAAAATTTTCGAAAGAAGATAGAAAGTTGGACAATATGCATATAAAATATTTTCAACATTGCTAATCATCGGGGAAATGCAAATTAAACCCACAATAAGATCTACATTACCCCTGTCAGAAAGACCCTTAAAAAGTTAAAAATAACAGATGCTGGCATGAATGCAAAGAAAAATGAATGCTGTAGGGCGCCAGCCCAATGTGCTGGAGGTGGCGGGTTCAAACCCAACCCCGGCCAAAAACTGCAAAAAAAAAAAAAAAAAAAAAAAAGGAATACACTGTTAATGGGACTGCAACTCCTATGGACACCCACTGGAGATTTCTCAGATAACTGAAGTTGGACCTATCATTTGACCCAGAAATCCCACTACTGGGTAGCTACCCAAAGGAAAAGAAATACTTTTATAAATAGACACCTGCACCTGAATATTTTTTTTTTTTTGAGACGGAGCCTCAAGTTATCCCCCTGGGTAGAGTGCCATGGCATCACAGCTCATAGCAACCTCCAACTCCTGGGCTAAAGTGAGTCTCCTGCCTCTGCCTCCCAAGTAGCTGGGACCACAGGCGCCCGCCACAACGCCCAGCCATTTTTTGGTTGCAGCCATCATTGTTGTTTGGTGGGCCCAGGCTGGGGATTCGAACCGCCACCTTAGGTGTACGTGGCTGGCACCTTAGCCAATTGAGCCATAGGCGCCAAGCCTGCACCTGAATATTTACTGCAGCATAATTCGCAATTGCAAAGATATGGAATCAACTTAAGTGCCCATCAGTTCACGAGTGGATAAAGAAAAGGTGGAATATATGCACACCATGGAGTACTACTCAGCAATGAAAAGGCATGAAATAATGTCTTTTGCAGCCAGTTGGATAGAAGGAAAGGCTTTATTTCAGCCAGTGGAGCCACAGAGGACTAAAGTCCAAAAATGGCCGAGCTCCCAATTGATTCTGTCCTTTCCTTTTTACCTCCAGCCAAGGGTTTCTTGCCTATGTGTATGCTTCTCATTGGTCATTTTGAATTGAGCTGGATAAGGGTATCCATGAACAAGGAATTTTTGGCTGGAGATAAAAGGGAAAGGACAGAGCCAATCAGGGAACTTGGCCATTTTTGGACTTTAGTCTGCTGTGGCTAGGCCAGCTGAAATAAAACGCTTCCTGTACCCTTCATATTTTAAACACAGATGTTCAGTTATTTCTTTCTCTCCATCAGGTCTCATTTTCCTGCAACAATTCCACAAGAGATGTTGATCTTGTACCAGGATGAAAGAACATGTAGTGAGAATAAGATGGAGTCAGGCAGGCTATGACTGACATGACACAGCCGGTCTGGTCAGTTTAGGTCCTGCCTGAACTTCACCCCCTATCTCCCATTTGACACAGTTGGTCTGGTTGGTTTAGGTCCTGCCTGACCTTCACCGTCTCCCATTCTTTAGCTCCCACCCTAAAGATGCCTGTCTTGAGTAGTTTAGGTGGATTGATTTAGGATATTAACTTTTGAAGTGGAATGCTGTAACAGGTCACTGAGTTATGCTAAAGGTTAATATGATCTTTGCTTTGAACTATGCAAATTAAGAAAGAATGCTGCACTGGTAATAGGTAGCTTTGGGGTATATAAGAAGTAAAAATTTGAGTAACGATTGGTGAGCTGCTTCTGCCACCTCTCTACTGTTAAGCATTGTCTTAACTTTTGTAGAGCTTTTTTATGTCTATCAACAAACTCTGAATACTCTAACATCACATGTACTCTTTATCTCATCCTGGTTGTCCTGTCTGCTCGGAAGGACTATGTCAACTGAAAAGCCTCTGGACAGGGTATATCCTAGTGTGGCTTGAAGTGCCTCCCTGGAAAGAACATGGAAGGATTGTCAATGAGAGTGGTAAGCAGGGTTTCTTTTTTCTGGCTCTCTTTTCACAAGAAACAATTGCCCGTTCTAGTGGCTCTATACCATTTTGCATTCCCACTGACAATGAATGAGCATTCTTACTAATTTCTATCTTTCCCAGCATCTGGGGAAGTATTAAATTTTGGCCATTCTAATTGGAGTGCTATGGCATCTCTTTGTTGTACTTTGAAATTCCCTTTGAAATGACATATGATGGTAAGCATCCTTTCATATACTTATTTTCCATATGCATATCTTTTTTTGGTGAATGTTTCTGAGACTTTTGCCTTTTTTTTTTTTTTTTGAGTCAGGGTCTTGCTCTGTCATCCAGGCTGGAGTCCAGTGGTGCAAACAATAGCAACCTTTGTGGGTGAACATTAGGGTTATGGGAATAGAGTTAGATTTATATACAGAAATGACTGTATGAAAATTTTATAATCAGGGTTAGGTATATAGATAATGGGACAGGACATGAGCCTCCACAAAGAAATGGATTGGTGAAAACAGATATTCAAACATGCCATAATAGTTTCATATGCAACAAATTATAATAAATTTGGTGCTTTAGAACAACACAGATTTATTATCTCACAAGTCTGGAGATCAGAAGTCTGGAGTGGGTCTGCAGGACTATGATTCTGAAGTCTATAGGTGAGAAGAGAATCTATTTCCTGCCTTATCCAGTTCTAGAAGTCAGATCAATTCCCTTGTTCATAGCTTCTTCCTTAAACTTCAAAGCCAGCAGTGTATAATCTCCTCCCTCTGACATCTTATCTCTTTCTTGAAAAACCCTTCTATTATGCCAGCTACCTATACAATCCAGGATAATTTATCATCTCAAGACCCTTACCTTAATCACATAAGTTCTTTTTATATAAGGTAACATTTTTATATAATACTGGAGATTAGAATGTGGATATATTTGGGGGACCATTACTCTGTTTATCATACTCTTTTTTTTTTCCAGAAAGGTTCTAGAAAATGTAGTTCATAAAAACAAAGGATTAAACAATGAAAATGGAAACAAGTGATCTAATGCAAGAGAACAGTATTGCATTGGTGAAAGCAACCAAGTCTGAATGAAGTAGAGGTTATAATGCTCTAGAAGAATATCTATACAGAAAAAAACATCTGTGAGATTAACTGATTATATCATAATGCTTTATCACTTTGGCAAAGTATTTGAGACAGATTTCTAACAAATACATTTAAAATATGGCAGTTATTGAGAAAAAAAGGAAAGTAAAAGGTTATATTAAAAGTTAATGTGATCATAGTACATTATGTGGCTCTGAGTTAAATGATATTTACCTAGCATAGTAGTGATAACACTAACTGTTGATTTAAGTAAAAACTATGGTATCACTCTATTGAGAGAATGAAAGGACAAGAAGAATATATGGAATAGTAAGAGAGGGAATGTTCACATGCTACAGAGTGGCGTTGTGAAAGAACATTATCAGAATCCATAGGAGAAAGTCAATGGATAACATGTGAAATTGAAAAACCAAGAAACTACAATATAAGTATATTTAGACTAGGGAGTAAAAGAAGAAACATTAAAAAGACTTGACTGAATTTCTTTTAGAAAGAAGAATTGAGAATAGAGTAGAGCAAAGAATTTTGCTTAAAAACCTAGAACATGGACAACCTGACCATCAACGTGTATGTGCGTTCCTCCACATTTCCAAGGCCCCTGGGGACCTTGGCACTAACTGACCAAAATTTACACTTGCCACTTTTAGAGCTGACCTCTACAACTTCTTCTGTGATTCACCACATTTTTTTGCTTGTCAAATAAGTTATGGACCCCAAGTCCCAGGAAGCAGTAGAACCACTAAAAATAAAAAGAAATACTTGACTTTCAGTTTAACATTTCATCTGACTCAGAACATCTACAATCCATCTTTTATGAGAAATAACCATTGATTGCATTAAACTATCAATATTTTGAGGTTTTCTATTATATTATAGCCGTAAATTCGCTGTTTTTTTTTTTTAAATGGCCACAAAGTCTTTGACAATCCTTTCAGGAAAGATAGTATTTCTTTCCCTAAAATCTGGATAGGTCTTATGATTTACATGTAAGCAAAAGCATGCAGGAGAAGTGAACTGTGCTACTTTTTGAGGCAAGGTCAGATAAAGACATGTAGTTTCTACCTTGTTCATTCCAACAGGTCCCTCTGGCTGAGCATAAACTAAGAAGTTGACTATCTTTCTGCCATAATGAAGAAACCCAGGCCACATGGAGCAGTGAAAATAACAGCTTGGCTAGCATGCCTAGTCTTTCCAGTTGAGTTACCAGAGAAGAGCTGATCCACTGTACCCTCCTAACCATACAATTTTTGAACAAAATAAAATAGTTGATTTAAGCTACCATATTTTGGAGTAATTTATTACAACGCAATAGTAACCCAATCCTCCATCTAATAAATAGGCTCATTTGCTTTTTAATCTGTGCAACTGAAGTACTTTAATAAAACTAAGAGTCACTGTGAATTATTATTTCTGACTTAGGAACTTTGCCATTGCTGCTTTCCTTGCCCAGAAAACTCATCTTTCTAAATCAGTGATTTAAAACTTTTTATTACTAGACAATAAGAAATAACATTTTTACAAATAAGACCTAATGCACACATACATGAACAAATAGGGTGTCCCAAAATACAGCTAAAGCTTCCATACATAGGGAAAATGGAAAATTGTAGCTAAATGTACCTTTATTTACAAAATATTCATTAAAAAATTTTACAAAATATTTACAAACTATTCTTTTACATATTGGGCCACCTCTTTGTGGAATTCAACTGATAAGCCTTATTGACCACTCCATTCTGAGCTCTTTGAAATTCCCATAATTGTTTAGACATACTGCATTTTTTTTCTCACTAGTGAGAAAACTCCATTTTATATACTACCTACCCTGCATTTTATATATTACGTATACATTACTTGATAACAATAAGCTCTACTAGGGCAAACGTTCTGTTCTTTATTTCCCACGTGATAAAAATTTACAGTACTCAATAAATACATTGCTCAGCATTTGGCCATTGTGTTTCTAAATCATATAACTGTTAATGTGTGCTCTTGCAGTTTGGGTTTTCTTTGGAGTGAGGGATGGATAAATGGTTTTATAACTTATCCACGTTACTATACTTCAAACTGGAAAAATTGCACAAAGTAGTCACAACGCCACATGAGTGTTTTTACACAAACCAAATCATCAAGATGCCAAAAAAGAAGTTTTGCTAACAGCTTCATTACTACACAGCGCACAAAATACTTACTTTTGATACTGTCACAAAAAGAGTAATAGAACCAAGTTCTCACGACTAAAGTATCTTTGGGATTGGTATTAACAAATGGAAACTTTTCTGTAAGAGCAGGATTTCCTCACAACTCACTGCAATTACGCCTCGAGAGTACGCCGCGTCCCAGTGGCTATTGTTGTAACTATTGTTATTTGGTACCGCCCACACTTGGGAAAGAACTGGCGAAGGGCGAGGGGTCCAGGCTGCCCCGGCCCTGCTCCCCGCCGCGTCTCTGAGGAGAAGCACCCGGCCGCCCACAGTCAGCCGCTGAGGCAGGAATTCCCGCCTAACCCCGCCCCGCTGTTGTCCCCGCCCGTTACCTTTGCCGAAAGGCCGGTATTAGGCTCTGCAAATACCCTAGCAACGGCCTGGCTCCTCCCCCTGGTGTCTCCGGGAAAGCGCTCCGCCGGGTCCCCGCGTCATCACGGTCCGGCCCGCGCCTGGGGCTCGGCGGAGTTGAAGACGCGTGGAGGTGGCGGGAAGTCGCGCGTTGTGCAGGTCTGAGTCCCACTCCGATCCCGGCATCGGTCTCCGCGCTCTCTGGAGACCAGTGGTCTGGCTCGACTGTGCGGCCACGGGAAGTGAACGTTCTGTCAGGACCCTAGCTCAGTGCTGGGGTGTCGCCTATTGGGGGCGGAGGGGCTCTCGGTCCCTGCGCGGCTCTTCGGCGTTTTTAGAATCTTGCGGGCCCTTTGGGAAGAAGATTACAAATTTTCCCGGAAGGATATTTTTTTCCTCACAATGGTTTTTGGTGCTTTGTGCCCTAAGGGAAGTTTATCCTCAAAAAGTCAGTTCCCTAGGAACTCCATTCTCTATTATTTAGTGTTTGGAGTGGTTTATAGGGGATTGGTAATCCTGGAAGGAGAATCCTACCTAGTACCGACGCGGGATTAGTTATACCATGTAGTGTTTTAAAAGATGAAGGTTATGGTTACATAATAAGCAAAGACGACTTCTTATATCTAAATTATTTGGGGGGGGGGAATGTAGGACAAATAAGATAGTAGATTAACACTTTCAGGGGCCAGTTCCGCGAAGTTGGATGATAAAAATAGATATTTAATTAAGATTACAACGTTTAAGGACTACTTCTGACCTGTGTACCAGGAAAAACGAAGGCAAAGAAGCCTGCCTACCGTATTGTGGTTGGTGTGGAAGAGTCCTTTAGGCCAGTATTTAGAAAGTTGGTACCTTGGATTTTTAAAAATAAATGTTGGACCTAACTAGGTTCTTAAAAGCACTCCAGAAAGAAAATATGAAGTGAGTTTTATTTAGTACTGAATGGTTCCATAATACAGGATGGGTGAGTTCAATATATAACATGCCATTGGAAGGTGAGTCAAGTTATAATAATGGAAAAGGTAGGATCCTTTTACATTATTGTTGTGCCACAATTTATATATACACACGCACACCTGTATTTATTTATTTAGGCCAGTCTGCACGTAATCCATAAAGGTACTTTGCAGGTACTTTAGCAGCGAAATGCTTACTGGATGTGTTTTTCAGAATGGTTGTGATTGAGTTTGTTTAATTCTTCCTATTGCATAAGAATCAGGAATAGTTAAGGTCAGTAAAGAATTCTGCTCTTACACAGAGTTGAATGCTAGGAGGGATAGCTTTACTAAAATATACCTCCAAATTAAGTACATTTTTCCATGTCAAATATGAGGAACCAGTAGGGGCTCATGTAAGAGATTGCCATTGCTCATCTATGAACTGATAAGAAACTGAGTTAGAGTCCTGACTTTGAGACTGAAAATTGAGAGTTATATGCAAGGACGAATTGATACAACTTAGTGAGTATATTTAGTATGGGGGAGAAATTGGATAGAAGGAAGAGTAAAAAGTTAATTTGTTTTCAACCTAAGTTGCAGAATGATGTATGTTCCTTCAAGGGGCTAAAATTATTTGTTAGTTCCTTTTTGTGTTTTCTAAATTCTTTTAATACCCATGACTTGAGCTGTATTTCCCCCCATATATTTGATATTAACAAGTATATTTTAAAGGCTTTGAATACTTAAATTTGCAACAAATGATTTGTACACATTTGAAGCAGGCTTTTGGCTAAGTCAAGATAGACGCCCTGTTCATATGGTTTCATAGACCTTTGGAGAGAGTTACCCAAGATTTACCCTCTTCTCTGTGGCCACCTCAGCCATGCTTGGTAGAATGTAGGTGAGACAGGGGAAGTAGCCATAAACATTTCCCTTTCACTGTTCATGGGTATTCATGATTGATTTTTTTTTTTTTTTAGATGAAGGTCATTTGCATAAGGCTTCTTTAATATCTGTTTAGTTATGTGTATGGAAGGTCAGTGACATACAGGATGATATTTCTGAAGCATCTCAGGAGGAATGCACTTTGAGGGCCGTAGAATAACTATGAACACACAGGAATTTTCTATTAAAATCAGCCAAACATGTTAACTTTCATAGCATCCACCATAGCTTCATTCTTAACCCCGATATGCCTAGGCCCTTTGGTAGCACACATAAACCCACTAAGTAGTTACTGGAATATCCAAGGAAATGAAATCAGGTTGAATTAGTCTAGTCCAATTTCTTCTTCTTTTTTTTTTTTCATTAAATCATAGCTGTGTACATTAATGCAATTATGGGGTACAATGTGCTGGTTTTATATACAATTTGAAATACTTTCATCAATACATAGCCTTCACCATATTTTCTTAGTTATGTGTTAAGATGTTTATACTCTACACTTAGATTTAACATGTACCCTTGTAAAATGCACCATAGGTGTGGTCCCACCATTTAGGATGAGTCCCAGGATTTGAATAATTTGGGACTATTACAGCCTAAAAATGTGTCTCTGTGATGAGTTCCATGATTTGAATAATTTGGGACTATTACAGCTTAAAAATGTGTCTCTGTAAGAACTTCATGCAACACCAAAACAAATCCAAAGCAAGAACGTTTAAGTGAAACTTAATTAGCTTTCTCAGTGCAGTGATGAGGCATCTATTGGCTTGTGACAATTGACACCGTTGGCCAACAGCATTTATTCCTCTGATTTCTGGGGACAAATAGGATCTCTTCCCAAACTGCTGCTTCTGTCCTTTGAATGAATGTTTTATCTTAGGATTTCTTTGCCTGGGTCATAGATTGACTCTAGGAGATCTGCAAACCACCTGAAGTTGTATGGATATAGTGTGTCTATATATACAGTTTTTAGGGGTAAGGTCCAAGATTTTCATACAGTTCTTAAAAGGATCTGATACTTAAGAAAAGGTGGCATCTTAATATCCTGCACTCTTCTAGTTGTTGAGGGCATGTTCACCATGATAGAAGGCATTTTTAGGCAGATGATTTGGAGTGGCAGGCAGAAGTAGGTAAGGTTTTCTATTGAGACAGGAAGAAGGTATTGGATCATGTTTCTGAAATATCACTTTCTCTCAGCAACCCAAAGTGCAAACCCATACCTAATCAGTACACAGCAAAAAGACTTACTGTATTTGGGTTTTCTCTTTAAGTATATTTGGCAAGTACATTTTCCTTTTCCTTCAGTAACCATCTTTTCTTTGTGTCTCTTTATTTGGGTGTCTAGCTTGTTGGGATTTACAATCTAAAAAAAGCTCTTGATGGGTAATTAAATTAATGTCACCAACTTCTTGGTAGCAAATTATGTTGTATTTTATGTTTCTCTAGACTTTCTGTTCAAATTTTATTTGGCAGATCACAGAATGTTTCTTGTTGGAATCATAGTGTTTCTTCTGTCAATTTTTATAATCAAAGTGCCTGCAGCTTCATAGTTAAATACCACAGTGCCATACGGCTTTATAATAGAGAGAATCATTTTACAGCTGTGGAATGCATATCAAATCAATAGAGTTCTAATCTCTTTTCTCCCTTTAAAGATATATTGCTTACAGGGTATGCAAACAGCAATTTTGATGGTCATCAACCTTCTTTGAAAAAGATTTGAAGGGGGAAAGTTATTTTTTCCTATGTTGTCTCTAGTATTGAAGAATTGGAATAGTTTATGTTTTTTAAAAAGCAGTATAAATTCTTAGAGTGGACATTAGCATTACTTTGTAAAATTTTAAAACTTATAAGATATTTCACCACTATAAATGATAGTAGTAGATACCTCTCATTTTTTAGTGCCTATTTAGTTTTAGATATAGTTTTAAGTTGAAGAGGAATATATCTGAACATATCTAACATACACAGATTTTACTGATTTCACTGTAACCTTCTGCTTTGATTAGAGTTCAGCATAAGATTTGATATCATGTAATGTCAATTCAAAGTCAGAACCTACAGGATTGAGTATATTCCTGGCTAATATTAACATGAAAGCACTAAATTCCTAACAAACTGGTCAACATATGGGGGTGGTCTACATAATTGAGTACATATGGTGCATGCATGGTCTATGACAATTAGATCAACTAAGGAGATGATAAATATGGGAAGGTGGTCAACTATGGAGGTTCTACTGTATTTATAAAAAAAAATTGCCATCTCTGGAATAAAAAGAGGTCTTCAAAGATAGATTATCAGTGGCTAGTCTTTATATTTGAAATAATTTTTCTAAGATAGCACCTATTTATATGTTAAGAATGACCCCAAAGGGTAACCAATTTGTTGTTTTGAGTTTATTGCTTTTTAATTTTATATTTTAAAACATGCAAATTCAGTAACTTAAAAAATTCATTAATATTTGTTAGTGAGTACCAAAATAACACACAATTATAAATTAAATCAAGTAATTCTCTTTGTAGAGAAAGAGGGAGTAAAATGTTTTGTTTTATTTTGCCCCTTCCCACACTTTTTTTTTTACAGTGTACCTATGATAAAATGTGTTTTAAAAATAAATGTTAAACTTTTGTTGGAATGAAGAATGTCTCTTAATCCACCTGTATTTCTTGAAGAAAGTGAAGAAAGTAATCCAAAATTTGTGGAAACACAGCAGTCACAACCAACTTCCACAGTTTCAGATGATCCCCTTCAGAACTTATGCTTAGCATCTCAAGAAGTTCTTCAAAAAGCTCAGCAAAGTGGGAGATCAAAGTGTCTTAAATGTGGTGGTTCAAGGATGTTCTACTGCTATACATGTTACGTCCCAGTTGAAAATGTACCTGTTGAACAGATTCCACTTGTGAAGGTTGGTAAGAAATTTAATTGTTTTGAAGTAGGAAACTAGATTTTAAAAAGACATCTCATGTATGCCTGTTCTAATTATAAAATGTGATAAATAATATCATTATGAAAATGAACTATGTTAATGGAAGATGTCATTCCACAGACTGCTAAATCTATTTTTCTCTCTGGAAAAACACTTGGGTCTGAAATGAATAGTGCCTTTTTTTTTTTAAATTGAGACAGAATGTTACTTTGTCACCCTCTGTAGAGTTATATGGCATCATAGCTCACAGCAACCTCAAATTCTCGGACTCAAGCAATTCTCTTGTCTCAACTCTTCCCAAGTCGTTGGGACCACAGGTGCCTGCCACAATACCTGGCTATTTTTGTTGTTGTATGTTTAGCAGGCACTGGCTGAGTTCAAACCCTCCAGCCCCAGTGTAGTGCCCTAACCATTGAGCTATGAGCACCCTGAATAGTGCCATTTTTAATAAAGTCAGTTACTTTTTAAATCAATGATTATAATTTATTTATAACATAGAAAAAAATATGACATAAACATGAATACTAAATAAAAAAGTTTATGGACTACCAGAAGAAGCTTTTAAAAACTACTTTAGGTTCTTGGACTGTTTCTTGAGAAAACACTCTCCTATGAAACTAGGATTAATTTTTCCATAGGTTTATGACTTAATCTTACTCTATATGTGGAGGTAGAATGGGACCAAAAATAAATAAGTAAGTAAAATTTAAAAACTAAGACCTCTGCACTGGGCTGTTACAGTGATTTTATGAGAAATTTAAATTTTGATTTGAGTTGATTGCTTTCTTTCGTACTTTTTAGTATAGGTTAATCCTACTTTTGTATAGGTAAAAGGTCTGTAGAACATCATGTCAGCATAATTAGAGAAGAATGTATTATATTTGTGTCAACTTGTCTAACATTGACTCATACTTTAGGAGTAAAGCAAATAATATAAAAAATTTGACTGCTGTCTGTTAGTACTTTAGAGAGATTATACTCTACACAAGGACTCACTAGAAATTGCCAGTAAGAGTATAAATATTACCTATATTTTAAAATATTGACTGTGATCATTTTAAGGTTTATTTAAATTTGAAGAAAATACTTTGATATTCATATTTAGCTACTGGAATTTCAGTTTAGTCTATATGCCATCTAAGGAAGTCCATGGTCTCCTAAGAGATCTAAACTCACATGTATAGACTAATAGAAAGTTGATTGTTCAAGAATAATGAAGTGTGGCATCTAATATGAGCTTCACAGTTTGTTCAGAAAAAGCAAGAGCTTGAGGACAATAATCCTTTTCCAATTCCCTGTTATCTTACAGGAATGTTAACATTTCAAATGTAGTTTTTGAAGTCTACATAGAATTATTCTGTTTTCTATTTATGTCATAGAGCAGGGGTCCTCAAACTTTTTAAACAGGAGGCCAGTTCACTGTCCCTCAGACCGTTGGAGGGCTGGACTGCCAGGCCCCTGGATGAGTTGGCTGCTAAGCAGGACAGGCAGCAGCAGCAAAAACACCTAGTGGGCCAGATAAATGTCCTGGGCGGGCTGCATGTGGCCCGCAGGCCACAGTTTGAGGACACCTATCATAGAGTATTTCATTAAAAGTTTTATGTTAAGATATGTTCAAAAAGGGTTGCAGGGGTGAGCATGATGGCTCACTTAGTTCTCTGGGAGACCAAGGATGGTGGATTGCTTCAGCTCAGGATTTTGAGACCAGCCTGAGCAAGACCAAGACCCCACCTCTACTAAATATGGAAAAACTACCTGGGCATCATGGTTGGTGCCTGTAGTCCCAGCTACTTGGGAGGCTGAGGTAGGAGGATTGCTTGAGCCTGAGAGTTTGAGGTTGCTGTGAGCTATGATGTTGCCATGGCCCTCTACCCAGGGTGACAGAGTGAGACTCTGTTTCAAAAAAAATAAAAAAAAAAAATTACAGATCAGAGTAATAAAAGTCAATGTTGTATTTGTTTGTATTTACAAGGCTGATACTTTCATAGAAATTTAATAATAGAAGGCATTTTCTGAGTGGTTGAATGTCCACTGCTTAAGAGAAAAGACTCAGAACATTATGCCAGATGTTTGATCAATACCAAATGGTCTAGACTATGTTGAGTTCTCTAAAGTGTTTATATTTTAACGACCATATATAAAATTTGATATCTTAATATAATAACAGTAATAAAAACACTACAAAATGTTCTAACTTCTATTTTTATTTTAACAAATCTTTTAGCATTTGCTTTTAGACAGCCTACTTGGGAAGGGAGGATGACTACATAATGAGTAAGTTCCTCCTAAGCTTTACACTTTAGTCTAGTAAATAAATTGGTAAATTTAGTCTCGTGTCACCTAATGACGGGGATATTTTCTGAGAAATGCTTCCTGAAAAATGAGTCATTAGTGCTTCCATCATTGTGCAAACATAATGAGTGTATTTACACAAACCTAGATGGTAATATACTACAGTACACTCAGGCTAGATGATGTAGCCTTTTGCTCCTAGGGCACAAACACATGTAGCATGTTACTATACCAAATACTGTAGGCAGTTATAATGTAGTAGTAGTTGTGTATCTAAACAAATCTAAACACAGAAAAAGTACAGTAAATGTATGGAATAAAAGATAAAAAATAGTACCCCTGTATAGGCCACTTACCATAAGTGGAACATGTAGGACTAAAAGTTGCTCTGGGAAGCATCAGTGAATGAATGGTAAGTGAATGTGAAGGCCTGAGACATTACCTATTGTAGTCTTTATAAACAGTGCCAACTTAGGCTATGCTAAATTTATAAAAGAACATTTTCTTTGATAATAAGCTTACTGTAACTTTTACTTCATTAACTTTTAATTTCTTTTTTAACTTTTGACTCTTTGGAATAACATTTAGCTTAAAACATGAACACATTCTACAGCTATATAAAAATAATTTCTTTCTTTTGGGCGGCACCTGTGGCTTAGTGAGTAGGGCACTGCCCCTATATACTGAGGGTGGCGGGTTCGAACCCGGCCCAGCCAAACTGCAACAAAAAAATAGCTGGGCGCTGTGGCAAGTGCCTGTGGTCTCAGCTACTTGGGAGGCTGAGGCAGGAGAGTCACCTAAGCCCAAGAGCGGGAGGTTGCTGTGATGCCATAGTACTCTACCGGGGGTGACAAAGTAAGACTCTTTTTCTAAAAAAATAATAATTTCTTCTTTTATATCCTTATTCTATAAGCTCTTATCTATTAAAAAAAATTTTTTTTTGTTACTTCTTAAACTTTTTTGTTAAAAACACACACATTAGCCTAGTCCTTTACAGGGTCAAGATTATCAGTGTCACTGTCTTCCATGTCTACATCTAGTCCCACTGGAAAGTCTTTGGAATGATTACATTCATGGAGCTGTCATCTGCTATGATGATGCCTTCTGCTGGAATACCTCCTGAAAGACCTGCCTAAGGGCTATTTTACAGTTAACATTTTTTCAAAGTAAAAGGAGTAGAGTACTTTTTATACTCTAAAATGACAAAAATATAGTATAGTAAATACATAAACAAGTGCTACATACATCATTGCTGAGCATCACGTACCTTACAGTACTCCCCTTGGGAAGCTATGCACTGGTATCAGTGCTTAGTCTACCTTTCAAAGCAATTTTGGAAATCTTCCTGGAATGACCATAAGAGCTGTGGTCATACCACACAAAAACACACAACACTAGTAAATACCCCTCAGCAAGATACTGCCACATGTCGATACAATCACAGCTGTGAGACACTAATATGCCAAGGGTTATGAAGCCTTACCGAGTTAATTGTATAGTATTGCCAACTAAAGCGAAGAGTGACGAGTTTGTGAACTTAATTGTCAGACCTTCTATGACGACAGCTTTGAATAATTATTTTTAATGAAAGATGAGTACATATTATATAAAATTCTGCCAAATCTATAATAATATATAGAAATTGCAAACAAATCTAGAGTAACAGGATGAATTATGGCGCCTAAGAATGGAGCAGTAGTTTTTGGAGAAGGAAGAGGGCATGAGAAAACTTTTGGTAGTGGCAGATTATTAACTTGATTGTAATGATGCCTTCAAGGGTATAACATATGTTAAAACACAAGGAAAATAGTTTTGTGTGCTGTTTTCCAGGTTGTAAAAAAGCTGTGTGCTCCAGAATCCTGCCCGTTTAGTATGTAATAGGGCTTGGAGATCTTGGAAAATACATAACATAACAAAAATCATTGAAAAATCCATCTCAAGAAGGTTTCTTAAATATAAAGCTAATGACTTGGTTTTCTTTTTCATAATCATGGCTGAAGGTAAGACTTTTAAGAGTCTTGCATTTAAGGCCTTATAAGGAGAGCCAAAGTGAAATCTTAGAAAAATCTATATTAAGAAACCTAAAAGAGTATTATTTTTGCACAGAAGCAGGGCATAATTTATAATAAATAATGAAATTTTAAGGGCAATACGGCAAGATGGTTTTGAAGAGAATTTTTTTGATACAAAGAATTTTTTTGTGAATATACCTCTTTGACTCCTTCTGTTAACTTTTTTCCAATTGATAATTGTTTATGTTGTTAAAATATGCTTTTGAAAATCATGATGTTCATATCAGAGGATAGTACCTTTGGCTTAAAAGGATGTATAAGGAACAGAATTCCAACTTGAATTTTAAATTGAAAGCTTTTACCCAAATTTACATGTTCTTTAAAAATATCATAAAATAGGCTATGTATGGTGGCTCACATATATAACTCTAGTATTTTGGGAGGGCAAGGTGGGAGAATCACTTGAGGCCAGGAGTTCTTAACTGGTCTAGACAACTTTGCAAGACCCCATCTCTTCAAAAATTTACCAAAAAAAAATTAGCTAGTGTGGTGCCCACCTGTACTACCAGCTTCCTAGGATGGTGAAGCAGAAGGATCATTTGAGCCCAAGAGCTTGAGGTTGCAGTGAGCTGTGGTGACTCTACTGTACTCACAGACATATTATATGAAATTCTACAAAACCTATAATAATATATAGAAATTGCAAACAAATCACAGACTAAGACCTTGTTTAGACTCACAGACTAAGACCTTGTTTCAAAAAAAAAAAGTGAAAACCCCCCCACAAAATTAACAAATACAGAGTTTATAGGAATTATTAGGAATGTTCAAGGCACAAACGCTACAATGCAAAGAATTAGATTACCGGTACAAAAATGAAAATGACTTTGAGCTTTGCTTTAAGGGAAGATTCTATGTTAAATAATTTGAAAATAGTTGTCTTATTATGTGATTAACAATATTACGGAAAAAATTTGAGTTTGCTTTATGACTTTTCACCATACTTAATATTCTAGTTTGAAAAATGACCTTTAAACCATATGTATAGTTATAGAAACTGATTATAAATTTGCTATTTAACTTTAAAGTCCATTTTTATTAATGTAAAAAATCAGAATTTTTGTATTTGTTTTGTTCATTTGTCTTTTTTCTTTTTACTTAGCTTCCATTGAAGATTGACATCATTAAACATCCAAATGAAACAGATGGCAAAAGTACTGCTATACATGCAAAACTCTTAGCTCCTGAATTTGTAAACATTTACACATATCCTTGTATTCCAGAATATGAAGAAAAGGACCATGAAGTAGGCAGATTATTTTTTATAACTCTTCTCATTAAACATGAAAATGAATTTTAAACTCCATTGTCCTTTTGAACTTACTTGAACATAATTTAATGTTTTTCTTAGCAACCTGGAGTTATGCTCATGTAGCATCAAACACTATAGAGTTTATTTCACTGATGTCTTCAGAGGGCAGATGATGTTAGCAATGCTTTTTGAATATTTCTGCTTTTTATAATTTTCTGCCTTATTTCTTCAGGTTTTTACTCTTTGTTATTATTATGCATGCTTTTACTTTTTTCCTCTTTGCCTCGTATAGATGGTCTAATTTGATGCAGACTAGGAAACCAGATTACATATGTTGGAATTTTTTTAATAGAGGAAAAGAAAGATTAAATTAGAAGTATTTTCAAGAATTCTCCCTAAATTAAGAGCTGTAGTGTATAGCCTTTGTAACATTTCTTATGAGGCTTTCCTTAACTCATTTTTAGTTTCTTAACTGGTTTTCACATAGTTGAGATTTTCACATTGGTGAAATATTACTGGTCTTCTTACCAAAAAGTTATTTTACCATAGATTACAAAAAATTAGGCTTTGGCTTCTCAAAGAAGCATGCAAATCTTTCTGGGTCTCTTGGGGGCCATTTGTTGGTGTGGTTAATCTAGAAACAAAGTTAAAAAATCAGTATATTCATTTGTTTCAGAAAGAACTTTGTTAGTTTTTACTTTCCTTCCTCTCTATCTGTCTATCTTGGTTGAGTTTATATAGAAAGTCATATGTATAAGTAATATTTAAATTTTATACATAGGAATGTATTTGTTTTCTATTAATCTAGATACCATTTATATTGATTATGTAGAACATAGTGTTGGGTACTATAAGAAGGTGTGATATGCTTATAATCCAAGAAAATTAAGAAACCCGGGACTTTGCCTATTGAGTATTGAGGGAAATATATGCATGCTATAACTTTGAAATTTATAACTTGAAGATTTTTTTGTTTCTTGATTTTATTATGAGTTTATTTCATAATATTTATTTTTTCATATTAAAAATGTGCATGCTCATTGAAGATAATTGGAAGGTAGAAAAAAATATAGGGTAAAATACCCACTAGTATACAAACATTTATTTATTTAACAAATATTACTTGTTACCTTCTTTGTACCAGGAGCTGATCAAAAATTGGGGTCTCTAATTGTGTAAGATCTGAGTAAAAATTGCACTGAAAGAAAAGAGATACTGTAACTTTTTCACTCTAATATACTTTAGCAAATTTTCTTGGGTATTATGAGTGTGTGTGTCTAAGATTATTTTATTAAGATAAGTTCCCCTAGTGAAATTATTGGACCAAAGGGTATGAACATTTTAAGATTCTTGATATAAACTGCTAAATTGCTTTTACAGCGAGTTTAATTTTGCCACCAGTAATGGTTGTAAAAACCCATTATACTATTTTCTTGTCAGCATTAACTATATCATTTATTTTATCTTTGTTTATAATATAGGTGAAAGTGGTATATAATCACTGAGCAGTTTTCAGTGGTTCTTTTACAAAGTATCATATACTTTGCCCTTTACCTTACGAAAAATTACAAAATTTTATTTTTTACCTTAGGTCTAATTAACTTGGCCTCTATCAGTCAGTGAACAACTTATTTTCAAGTAATACTTTTAGGTAGTATTATGATTATAAATTAGTAGGAAAAAGCCAAAACCTTTACCATGCATATTAAAGAAACATATACCATAGAACCAATCTAATGTTTGTTTCTCAGCTATTCAACATATTTTTTTCTTTAAACTTTTAATCAATCAAAATTTATTTATTTTTAAGATTATGATAGTATACTACTAACTCAAGCTTATTTGTTTTAGGTTGTACTTGTTTTTCCTGGACCTCAGTCTGTCTCAATAAAAGATATTTCTTTTCATCTGCAAAAAAGGATTCAAAATAATTTTAGAGGCAAAAATGATGACCCTGATGTGCCATCTTTTAAACGCAAGAAAACAGAAGAACAGGAAGGCTATGATTTGAATGACAGCAAACACAAAGGAACAACACTGAAAAAAGTTGTATTTATAGATAGCACTTGGAACCAAACAAACAAAATCATCACTGACGAGAGACTTCAAGGTAAGAAAAAGTGATGTTTTATTGTATTGTTCCTCTTCCCTAACTTCTATTGTGAAAATCTTGAAAAGAAGAATTATATTGAAACCTATAAATTTTGCCACCTTTGCTTCATTTCTCTTCTGTTATTATGCATGTATTTATGTGTCATATTTTTAGGTAAGCCATTCGAACAGAAGTTGCAGGCTTTGCAGTACTTCACCTTTAAATATTTAAGTATGTATCTTCTAAGAATAAGGATATCCTCCTATACTAATAGGAAGCTATAAAAACGCTAATAGTGAATACATTTGCCAAGAAGTTAGAGCCTATCTTTTGTTTTCTTTGGATTTGTTTTGCTTTATTTTATTTTTGCCTTGTATGTTAATAATTTCCCACTAATTCCAGTTTTATTGAAGAATAATTAACATACAATAAACTATATATATTTAGATGGTGAAATTTCAAAAGTTTTCACATACATCTACAACCATAAGATCATCACAATTAAGATAATGAACTTATCTAACACCCACCCAAGTTTTTTCCTGATCTTTATGATTTTTCTCAACCAGCTTTCCCCTCACAACACTCTTCTATATGCTCCAGTTTCATCGCCAATTAATCACTGCTCTGTATCTGGTCATTGTAGATCAGATGCATTTTCTGGAATATTATATAAATCGAATAATACAAGTATATATTTTTCTTTTGGGGGGAGTTTGGTCTGGTTTTCTCATACAAAATAATCAAATTTGGCACCCATCCGTGTGGTAGCATGCAGGTCATTCCATTTACTGCTGAGAACTATTTCGTTGTTTAGATATGCTAGAATTAGTGTATCTGTTTACCTGTTGATGGACATTTAGGTTGTTTTCAGTTTTCTGCTATTTCATGTGAAGTTGCTGTGAACACTTCTCTAAAAAAAAGATATTCTCCTCCTTAATAAATAGTATAATACTATCATGTCATCACTCCTAAGAAAATTAACAAAAATTCCATATGTAAGTAAATTTCCCTAATCAACCCAAAAATATCTTTGGTAGCATTTTCCCCGATATAGCATATAAACACCTCATATTTTATTTGGTTAATATGTATCTTTAGTCTCTTCTAATCTAGAACAGTCTCCCACTTATTTCATGACTTAGATTTTTGTCATGAGGCAAGGTCAGTTTTCTGAATATTTCATAATTAGGCTCCTTTTAAATATTTTTTGGCTGGGATACTTACAGATAATGATAAATCCAGGGTTATCTATAATAATTCCATATATCTATTGTTTTAGTATGATTATTAACAGCATATTTTTTTACTCTTCAAAATGGACCTATTTAGGCTAGGCACAGTGGCTCATACCTGTAATTCTAGCACTCTGAGATGCTGAAGTGGGTGGATTACTTGAGCTCAGGAGTTCGAGACCAGCCTGAGTAAGAGCAAGAGCAAACCACATCTCTATTAAAAATAGAAAAATTAGCTGGGCATCATAATGGGTGCTGTTAGTCCCAGCTACTTGGGAGACTGAGGCAAGAGGATCGCCGCCTGGCCCCAATAGTTTGAGGTTGCTATGAGCTATGATGTCATGGCACTCTACCCGGGGCAACAGAGTAAGACTCTGTCTCAAAAAAAAAAAAGAAGGAAAGAAAGAAATGAACCTGTTTAGCTGATAAATTGTGTGGCTAATCAATTTATAGGTGAAGTTGTATACTTACTTTAATTAGGAGGCATATAATACAAGTTGTTCCATTACTTTGGATAACTTCGATTACTTGATTAAAGTGATTGTCAGATTTTTCCAATATACAAGTTTATTTTTTCTCTTTGTAATTCAATCAATGGGGCAGTACTTTCATACTGCACTGTTTGCCAAAAGCTTTTTTCACTGAATGGTTTTACTGTTCATTGATACTTGCCTAAGTCAGTATACTGAGAATTGAAAAATGGTGAAATTTTGATTATATAATTTCTTCTATATTTGTTTGCTGGCATTCTTTTCCTCTGTCCTTTTCCCTCACCCTTTTTTGAGATCACTATTATCTTATGGGTTGATTTTTTTCTATTTTTTTTTTTTTTTTAGGGGGATGTTTTTACATTTATTGTCTTTACTTTCTTTCAGTATTTTAGTTTTCACTGTATACATTTTTCACCTTTTTTAAAGTTTCAGAATATTAACGGGTATAAATATATTCTTTACATATCTTTTAGTACAGATTGAGTCAAAGTTATAAGTGTGCCATTCATCCAGATAGTGTGTACTATACCCAATAGGTGTGAATTTACCCATCCCCTTCCAGTTTGATTTTCCACTGAAGCCATGACATCCAAGTAGCAATTTGTCTACTTGATCTCAGTTTCTCCTACCATTTTCTGTGAATTTGAAAGACAGGTACTACAGAGCATAAGATATTTAAGAAATTTTGCTGCAGATGATTAATAGAGAGACAGCTCTGCTCTTTTTCACTGCCTGCTACATTTCCTTGGTGTTTATAGAAGCAAGTTACTCATCAGTTTAAAGATTTTTTTTTGTATACATTTTTCTTTATAATTACTTTATATGATAATTGACAGGACCAAATGAAAGAACAGATGTAAAAACCTTTGAAAAAACTATGAAAAGAATTACTGAGGTACTATTCAAAATCTGTTTTCAGAGTGTCCACATTTATGCTTTAAACTTGCCTAAAATCAGGGTTTGTACAAAAGATTTCTGTTATTCTTTCCTAATTCACATAGAAAGTGTTATATATTTTAATTGTATGCTAGATCAAAAAAATTTTAAAGTGACATATTCATCTCTTTAAAATCTGGAAATAGATTTCTAGAGCAGTGGTTCTCAACCTGTGGGTTACAACCCACAGAAACTGTATTAAAGGGTTGCAGCATTAGGAAGGTTGAGAACCATTGTTCTAGAAGAGGGCATTTTTGCATGTCCTATTTTAACCCCCATCTCTGTGGATCCTCATTGCATCATGGAATAATTGGGTCTCTACACATATTTATAACCTCTATACATGTGAACCTCAGTTTAAACCCTTAAATGTAATATATTGGAAGTGAAGTTTCTGTTATCTTATAATGCTAAGGTTAAAAATCCCCCTTAACAATGTAAAACTGTACTGTTTTACTAACCATTCTGGAGAACTAGCTCTGAATGTTTTACCAGTGTCAAAATATTTGAAGTTGGAGTAACTAGTTTAATTATAAAAGGTAAACCTAATGGTACATATGAAGCATAACAATAACAACATTCTTGAAAGAGGAAACCTAATAAGGATGGGTTTGTCGTTTTTTGTTTTTGTTGGGAGGGAATCCAAATTATTTTAAATGACGCCATACTATAATTTGCTATAAAAAACTAGCCAACTCTTTTCATTCAACTATCCGGATACAACTTTGTTAACTTTGTTGGTATTATAAGCATTTCCTAAGCTATATGTAACTGTGTCTATGAGTACTGTGTCATACTCATACACTACCTAATTCAGTACTCACATCAAATACATAAGGGGAGGTCAAGAATTTCATTCTCATTTTGAGGTTGAGGAAAATTCAGAAAACAATATTGGAGGGAAAAGTCATTTGTAGTTATCTATGTGAAGTTTTAACTGCTGTTCTTTTCTTGCTAATACGTTTAAGTTCTCTGTGGAGTCTGGTTATAAAATCTTTGTTGGAGAAATAAACTGCAAATATCTTCTCATATTCTGAGGACTGTCTGCTTGCTTTACTTACGGTGTTTGTGTCTATGCCGAAGCTTTTTAGTTTGATCAGAGCCCAGTAATGTATGTTGGTGTGGCTTCAATTGCCCCGGGGGGGGGGGAGGGGGGTCTTCCTCATCAAAAATTATCCAAGATTGATTTCTTAAATTGTTTTCTCTGCAATTTCTACTATTATTTTTATAGTTTCATGTCTTAAGTTTAAATCTTTAATCCAGTGAGAGTCAATCTTAGTGGTGAAAGGTATGGATCCAGTTTCAGTCTTCTGCAGGTCACCAGCCAGTTCACCCAGCACCATTTGTTAAATAGGGAATCTTTTCCCCACTCAATGTTTTTAATTGGCTTGTCAAAGATCAGATAACGGTGAGTAGCTGGGTTCATCTCTTGGTTCTCTATTCTGTTCCATACATCTACCAGATTGATGTTCCTTGCTCTTATATCTTTGCATAATTAGTGTTTCTGTCCTGGCTATATTCTTTTGTGGGCGGGGCTCTGTTTGCATTCACAGAAATTGTGGCTCAGCCCCACCCTGTGCCACTGCTGTTGAGCCAGTTCTCAGGGTGCTGGCATCTCTGTCTTAGCTACACTCTGTGTTGGGGCAGGCGCATTAAAGCTCACACTTAGCTCTTAGTTTCTGCCTCTCCCTCAGCTGGTACTCGCACATAGATCTCAGTGTCTTTTTCTCACTGAGCTGGTGCTGTTGCTCCCCTGTGGGCCGGGTGCTTCGTAGGCTCATTAACGCACTAAAGTAGCACTTCTGACTCAGCCCTGCCCTGAGAGTATGCTGTGTCTGCCCACAGGTATTCTAGTCTCCAACCCCACTGTGCTCTGCCTGGGCAGGTAGCTCCTCAGGCATACCCTTAACTCACGGGGCCCATGTTTCCATCCCAGATGTGTTCCACCAGTGGATGCCACCAGTTGCCAAGAGAGGAGGGGAGTGTCTCTCCAAAGTGTCCCCAGGGTTGTGAACCCTATTGTTCCCACCACTGCCACCAGGGCACTGCTTCTCCCTCTCTCTCTTGGTCCATAGTCCTCTCCTTACTCCCGTGTCACACAATCAGCACAGACCAGCAACAGCCCATGCCTTGTCCACACCTCTCAAGAAAATGCCCTAGAATCTGGACTCCCTAGGGGACAAGCTTCCAGACCTCCCTGCAGAGTGGAGGGGAGTGCTGGGGTTTCAGAATTGCCCGTAGAGAATATATTCAGTTTTATGCCTGGCAGGAGAGTGCCACTAGTGTTAATGGTCCTCTCTGGGGAAGGAGTTTCCATTTTTAAAGGGTCTTTCCTGGGGGATAAAATAGGAGAAGATCAGAACTCTGCTCACTTGTTTGTAAAAAGTATTCTGTGAGCCATTGTCATGGAGGAGGGGACTCTGTTTGCTTGGCAATGGATTTTGTACCTATTGTTTGTTTCCTTGGGGTCGCAGCTTGCCTCAGCTGGGGTGATGTGTGTTCTTCAACTTTCTCTCTCGGCTCAGCTCCAAACCATCAGCTTACCATGTTTCCCTGAAAATAAGACCTATCCAAAAAATAAACCCTATCAGGATTTCTGTGCATTTGTTAAATATAAGCCCTACCCCCAATAAGAATACCTAATGATGGGCATGACTATGCAGATATGTGGTGCAGTAAGGAAGACTGGAATACCTTTTATCTGTCACAGCTCCTTTCTCCAAGCCATTAGCACTTATGCAGGTGCACATGTGGTAACCGTGGTGGCAGGCATCCTATTGTGCAGATGCAAATGACTAGGGGAAAGGAGTTCATGCATCACATCAGCTACCCCTGTCAGGTTCCAGAAGAAGATGACTTAATTATATTTGATTAAATGTAGATTGTTGTATTATACTTAATAAAAATAAGACATCCCTAAAAATAAGCCATAGTGTGTCTTCTTGAGAAAAAATAAATATAAGACAGTGTCTTACTTTGGGGGAAACACAGTACTTGCTAAGCTTCTGTTCTTTAACTCTCCTTTTGGATGGGAGCCTCTGTGGAAAGCTGGCTCTAGTTGGCCAGCTTGCCTCCACCTCCCTACCATCTTTGTTAAAATGCATTCTCTAGGAATTTCTTTAATTTCATCTCTTGTCATGTGTTTTGTTTTTGTCTACTTATATTTTTACTATTTTTCTTGATGTGTTAATATGCTAGGAACAAAATTTTAGATTTCCAGGTATTTTCTTTTGACACTTTGAGGATATTATTCTAGTGTATCCAATATTTTCTTCTTGTTAGTTAAAAATCTCGTCACTCCTTTTTGTATGATCTGTCTCTTCTCAATGGCTTCTTGTAATATCTTTTCTTTATCCATGGTATTTTTGCAGTTACACTACTATGTGATGAGTCTAGTTGTGTTTTTTTTTTTTATATTTTTCTTCCTTGAGATACATTATGTTTTATGTTTCTGTGGCTTTTCATATTTTAAAATAATTTCTGGAAAAAGCAGAAATGCTCTGTCTTCCATTCTCTTTGTTCTCTCCTCATTGTATTCCTATTAGACATTTGATTCTCCATAACTCTTATTATCTTAAGATTATATTTATTTCTTATATTGTCTGCTACATTTCTGAGGTAACTTTTGAGTTAAAGTGGAGTATAATAGTAGGAGATCATTGCCAACTTAGAAGTTTCTAATTGGTTGATGGGCCAGTTTTGGTGCTACCCTCTCCCTTTTACTTAGCACTTTAAAATAAAACTTGTTAAAAAAAAATATGGGAAATAAATTTAGCATAGTGGTCTGAAGAAATAAAAGCATTCTGAGTTGGTATGCTGACATCTCAGTTGTAACAGATGAGAGTACTATTCAGTGATTTCATTAACCATTTCCTCATTTTTTAAAATTCCAGATTAATATGACAAGTACATGTGATTAGATTACATATTTTTCTTTTATGAGGTTAAAGTCTAAGTTGTGGTTGTATCTACCCAGGAACTGTGCCCTATCCCATTGCAAGGTTGTACTGTAAGTCAGTAGTGATCAAAACAGCATGGTATTTGCATAAAATTACAGACACAGATCTGTGGAACAGAACAGAGGGTCTAGAGATGAAACCAGCCTCATGTTGCCATCTGATCTTTAACGAAGCAAACAAAAGCATATATTTGGAGAAAGAATCCTTATTCAGTAAATGGTCATGGGAGAACAGATTAGCCTCATATAAAAGACCAAAACTGGACCCACACACTTCTCACCACTTACAAACATTAACTCATGATGGATAAATAGGTTGACGTCTAAGATATGAAACTATAAAAACCTCAGAATAAACTATGGGAAAAACTCTTAATCTTATCAGCCTAGGGAAAGAATTTATAAAGAATTATTTCCTCTTTAGGCTCAGCGCCTGTGGCTCAATTGGCTAAGGCGCCAACCACGTACACCTAAGGTGGCGGGATCGAATCCCCAGCCCGGGCCTGCCAAACAACAATGATGGCTGCAACCAAAAAATGGCCGGACATTGTGGCGGGCGCCTGTGGTCCCAGCTACTTGGGAGGCGGAGGCAGGGGACTCGCTTGAGCCCAGGAGCTGGAGGTTGCTATGAGCTGTGATGCCATGGCACTCTACCCAGAGGGATAGCTTGAGGCTCCATCTCAAAAAAAAAAAAAAAAAAAAAAAAATTATTTCCTCTTTAAATGTACAAGAGCAAGCCATTCTAGCTAACTTTGTCATTGAGGCTCTGCATCATACTTGTAACAGAGGTAGCAGTACAAACACCTTGACATGCTATGTTAATGAAGAAGTAGCTTTAAAGTGATAATCTGTAAGTAAACTTTCACACTGGTATTGAAGAACATTAAGCTGCTTATCTCAGAGAGTTTCAGAATGTTAACCAGTTTGATGAAAATATTTCAAATTGTATATGAAAACACTACATTGTACCCCATGTTTGCATTAATGTACACAGCTATCATTTAATTTAAAAAAAAAAGTCAATTTCTCAAGGAAATGAAACTGTTCAAAAAATTGGTGAATTTAGGCTTGTCATAGGTTTAGTTTTTAAAAGACTGGTAGATAGAAAAAAGAGATGACTATCTTAAATGTTAACTGGATTTAATCTTTTAGTCTAAAACGTAGAGATAACTGTCATAGGTAAGATTTCATTCTCTGTCTTATGGTCACTTACATACATACCTTAATGCCTTTAAGAAAATGTACTGTTTCAGATTAAGATAGAAGGAATTTATCTGTACTCTTAAATAAGAGAAGTCATTGTTATTATACTACACTCTGTGATTAGGAAAAAATATAAGAAATATTTATCTTTTCCTTTTTCTTTCTTTCTTTCTTTTTTTTTTTTTTTTTTTTTTTGACAGGGTTGTTACAAGTTGAATTGAAAACAAGAAAAACTTGCTTTTGGCGCCATCAAAAAGGAAAGCCAGATACTTTTCTTTCCACAATTGAAGCCATTTACTACTTTCTAGTAGACTACCATACTGATATATTAAAAGAGAAATACAAAGGACAATATGACAATCTTTTATTTTTCTATTCTTTTATGTACCAGTTGATAAAGAATGCTAAATGCTCTGGAAATAAAGAAACAAGAAAACCTACCCATTAGTTTATAACAAGCCATCTGTGTCTTTTTATTTTGCTAAAATTAATAAACATATATTTGTACTCTGTTCATTCTTAGGAAATAATCATGTATAATGCCTGCAAGACCATTTGAAAAAATTTAAATTTCAATTATTTTATCTCATTTTTTAAAAGGAAGGAAATTGTATGTAAGGGAATTTTTCAGAGATACCATTGACTGAAAAACTTATTTAAGAAAACATATGCCCAATTTGTCATATCTCAATTTCATTACTATATTTTAATATAATGTATCTATGTAGTAGATAAAACATATAGTGGGGTCAGATTCTTGCTTGCTCAAAAATGTGATAAATGATTTTCTTTGAGGTTAGTGGCAAACATAGGCAGAACTATAAATATAGTTGTAGCCTCTAGGGTTATTTCTTTAAGTTTGCACTGCTTGTGATGGATATTTGTTGCTTTTACATCTGACCAACATCTTGGGGGGGAGGGAGTTGCTAGTTTTTATGGTGTCCTGCCTTAGAGGTGAACATATGACACAGGTTAACACGTTAAATGTTCTAACATACCCTGAACATGTGTGTGCTTATCCAGGGAACAGCACCAGGGGCTTTTTGATAAATTATATGAGTGCTGTATAAGTTGAGGTTTGTTTTTCAAAAGACAGTTATGGTACAGTTGTTAAAAGCAGAAATTCTATAGGTAGACTACCTGAATCTAAATCTCAGCATTGCCTTTTCTACTTATCAGCCATATGTCAGTTTCTTTGGTATGTAAAGAGTGATATAGTAGCTATTTTATAGGATTAACTGAGTTAATATAAGCAGCTTTCAACAGTGCCTGGATTATAGAAAGTGCTATGTATATGTTTATTCTTTTATTATTTTATTTGGACTTGCTATCTAACTAAGAATGATTTAAGCCTAGAGCTGCTATTGGCTGTCTGTGCTGCCAGGTTAAAAGAGCCTTCCTTATTAAATGTCTTAACACAAGAACTAAGAAAATGACAAAATGACATGAAGGCTATGTTAACCAGTTTGATGAAAATATTTCAAATTATATATAAAAACAGCACACTGTACCCCATGACAGTATTAATGTACATAGCTATGATTTAATATTAAAAAAAAAAAAGAGCCTGCCTTAGACAGAATCCAGCAAAGGAAAGCAGAGCGAAAAGATACTCAGCCATGATGACACCATTTAATTGCCTATATCTAGCTGTTTGTGAATGGAGCTCTACTATGTTGAATAGCTTCTGTTTTCCTCTTCATTCTTTTCTATTTTGTTGTCTGTTCTGTGAGTTAGATTCTCTTACCTTTTGGCTTTTGGTTGGAATCAACAAATGGGAAACTCTAGTGAGAGGTTTGAAGTTGAGAGGAAAATAAAATTATGTTATTTATTTCCCTGGGTCTTTTTTTCTGCCAGGTCACCATGGTTTGGCTGTATCCTTCTAATAAATGCCACCTTATCCCTTCCCTTCCCAAGCAGTTATCCCAGTTACTCCTCTAGGTTTAGTTCCTGGCTCCCTGCCTTTATCCCTTTTCACTTAGGGGTAGTAATAGCTTACAGTTGTTAATAACCCCAGAGTAAGTCATTACACCATGTTGCTCTCACTAACCTGCCCATCCCTTTGTAAATACTGGAGTCATTTTATTATATTTTTCTCTAGTGTCCCCATTTGAAGTTGCATTTTCTTTTTGGGACTCTGACAAATAAATTCACCTTTTAGGATGCTAGAAATAACAGTACATTTCTCAAAGTATGTGCAGTGGGACACAGCAAGTTTTATGGTGGGGGAGTGAAAGAGTTTTTGGTGAAATTAGTTAGCTACATACTATATTTCTTTCCTGGGGATTAAAAGGCACAGCATATTAAAGGTTCTGAAAAACACTGAAATAAGTAAACATTTTGAATTTTATTTCAGCTATTAAATCTTAAATGTACTTGAAAATTAAGTCCTATGGAAATAGGACATTAGGATTATTGTAATTTAGAGCAATTCCTGATTATATATATGTGGTAACTGAGTACTAAAGAGATCAAGTAAATTGCCAGTAGGTTTTGCAACTAGTTAGTGGCAGAACCTGGAGTAGAATCTGGGCCTTCTGATTTGGATTGCTTTAGTGAGGTCACCATTATATTGCGTTATTCATAAAATGGAATGTGGATTATATAAGGTTTGAAATTTATTAGCCCCATAGTCTTAGCCAAATAAACTAACTGACTTGCTTACTTTGCAGTTATTTTACAAGAATGGAATTAAAATAGATTTCTCATGTTAAGAACTTGGCCCTGAGAATAGGGAAAGGCCTTGAATTGATTTAAGGAGGGCCGAAGTCAGATTTCTCTGGGCTAAATTTGGACTTCCCTAAGCCAAAGTCTATTGCCATTTAACTGGCTGTACAGACCAACTAAATGTAACAGTTACAAAGGAGATGAGAAAAGAGAGGCAGAGAACAAACCAGTCACTCATTTGACCCTATCTCACAGTTGGCATAAAAAAGGTGACTCTCATACTTCATAAGAACCTAATTTATAGTATAGCTAAGTCCAGAGAAGATCTCAAGTTCTTCATTAAAGAAGATAGTAATACCTATTAGAACAATGAATTAACCATAGTTGTCTTATTTTTCTTTGGTATGATAGACTATAGCAGTGGCTCTAATTCTTCAGTTTTCCCTGTGTTCATGGTTCTTTTCCAGTTTCCTTTGAAGTACCCCCTCATTCTGATTTTGAGCCATATGTATTTTTAGAGATCTAGTGTATTTCTACAAACTTTATGCTTCTGCTGTTGACATAAGAACATGGTTAGCCTGGAGCATGAGACACCCCTGGAGCACAGCCAGGTTGTACTGGTCACTCACATGGAATCATCCTTAGATTTGTTAGTAGCTACCCAGCCCCCAGATATGAGAACAATTCTAGCCAACCTTAGCAGAGCTACCTGACATCTGCTTCCAGGTATGTGAACAAGGAATGCTTATTGTTATGTCACTGAAGTTTTATACCTAATTATTATGACATTGTTGTGGCATAGATATACCATCTTTAGAAACAGTATCAGGTACCTCTTCCTCAAGAAATTTCTTTAGCCTTACTCTTTCTTGGGCCCTCATCCACTAGCTTTGCTTTAGGTACCACCTTACATAGTAAAAGACTACTGGCAGGCTTGTATGATTCCTCTGCTTGAGGTCAACTAGCCACATGCTCACAAGCCCATCCCAACACATCTGAACTTTAGGAACACTTACTACAGGGCTTCCCCAGTGACTGCATAAAGAACTAGGTGATACAATAAAGTAGTAGATTTGATTTTAAAGTGTATTTCTGGTTACAAACTCAGTCAAATATGAGTATAGAATAAAGACATACAAAGTCTCAAAAATTTTACCTTCTCTTTATACTTCTTCAGATAAAGATGCTTAGGAAGAATATACTGTAGGATGTTTCCAGCAAAATGGAGGAGAAAATCAGAAAGAAGGAGAAGAGCATGAAGAAGGTAGAAAAGGGAAGTCCCAGGATGAAGTCCCATTCATCCATTCTACAGAGATTTCTAGGTACTTCCAATCAAGCCAGCATAGCTATCTACTTCATCAAGTTAGTTCCCTTTGTTAAGCACCAGCTAATTTACGGGGTGGGGGTGGGGGGTGGGGGGGGCAATTTGCATGCCCTTTAGAGCATTTACTAACTTAATCATATGAAGTATGGTTGAGTATCACTCACAAGTATCACTCACTGTCCAAGAGGTTAAACTGAGTGTGCCATTATCTAGCCAAAATAAAATCCAAAAATAGAAGCAAAAGCTGCTCCAGATGAGAAAGAAACAGTGAATATCTCCAGATGCATGAAAAGTCAAAGTGAAAGGACACGCCCCCCCCAAAAGAAAATAGTAACTGTATCAATGGAAATCAATGAAAATGAGAGCATCAAAATGACTGGAAAAGAATTTCAAATGTGAATTATAATGAAAGTCAACAAAATACAAGAAAAAAT
Organism: Galagoides demidoff; assembly: GCA_963574575.1. Lineage (NCBI taxonomy): Eukaryota > Metazoa > Chordata > Mammalia > Primates > Galagidae > Galagoides > Galagoides demidoff. Next base: position 45,146 of record CAUYQV010063845.1, read on the forward strand.
AGAAATGCAGCAAAGAGAAACCACAAAAGGAGTGCAAGAAATTAGTGGAAAATTCAGTAAAGAAGTCTAATTATTAAATCAATCAGAGCTTCTGGGAATGAAAAATTCATTCAGGAAGTACACAACACAATAGAAAGCTTTAAAAAGAGGCTAGATCAGGCAGAAAAAAAAATCAAGCTAAAAGATGACACCTTAAATTAAACAGGTCAATGAAAGGAAGAATAGAGAAATAAGAGAAACAAAGCAAAGCCTACAAGAAATTTGGGATTATGTAAAGACGCTTAAGAAACATAGGCATCCTTAAAGATGAAGAAGAAACCACACGAGGGCTGGAAACTATTTGAAGGAATACTCCCAGGTTTTACAGAAATCTGGACAAGGTACTAGAAGTGCCATGTACTCCTCAGAGATTTATTGCCAAGAGGCAGTCACCACTACAAATAGTCATCTGACTGGTCAAAGATAACATGAAAGAACTCCTATGAACCATAAGGTGAATGTATCAGGTAACTTAAAAGGGAAAACTAATCAAACTAACTGTAGACTAATAAACTGAGCTCTTACAAGCCAGAAGGGACTGGGCCCCATTCTCGGTCTTCTCAAACAAATAGTATTTTGTATACTGCAAAACTGAGTTTCTTATGTGAGGAAACAATAAAGACTTACCCAGACAAGCAAACACTGAAGGTATTTGTCAAGACCAGACCTGCCCTACAGGAAGTACTCAGATCTGCATTATACACTTATCAGCATAGTTGTCACCCACCAGTGTAAAATCACCCAAAAGCTGAAGGTGGTTCAGGTGATAAACAAAAGCAATAAAGTTCTACTCAACAGGAGGAACAGAAATCCACCCTGCTTATCAATCATTTCAATAAATGTGAGTGATTTGAATTTAATCTCAAGACACATAGGGTGGATGAATGGATGAAAAATACAAGCCAAGTATCTGCTATCTCCAGGAAACACCTCTAATCCACAAGGACTTACTCAGACGAAAGGTAAAAGGATGGAAAATAACACTCTATGCAAATGCAAACCGAAAGAAAGCTAGTGTAGCCATTCTTGTGTCAGATAATACAGACTTCAACAAAAGTAAAGAAAGACGTAGATGGTCATTATACATATAATGGTAAGGGGAACAATTCAACAAGAAGACATAGCAATTCTAAATATTTATGAACCTAACATAGATGTGCCTAGATTTATAAGGCAGACCCTACTTAATCTAAAGAAAATGATAAACAGCAGCACGATAACAGCACTTCAACACTCCCTTGACAGAATCTGACAAATCCTTTACACAGAAAAAAGCAAAGAAATATTGACTTAAATGGAACTCTAGAACAAATAGGCCTAATGGACATTTACAGAACATTTTACCCCTCAATCACTTAATATATATTCTCATCACCTCATGGAACAAACTGTAAGATTGATGACATGTTAGACCACAAAATACATCTCAACAAATTGAAAAAAATAAAATTTTTTTTTTAGACCACAGTGGAATAAAATTAGAAATCATCTCCAACAAAAACATTCATATTCATACAGTCATGGAAACAAAACAATCTACTGCTTCATGATAGTTGGGTGTAGGAGAAAATTAGATGGAAATCATAAGATTCTTAGAACTAATTGACAAAGGGGACACAAGTTATCAAAATCTGTGGGACTCAGCAGAAGGAGTCACAAGAAGAAAATTCATTGCCATAATGCCTATATCCAAAAGACTGAAAGATCACAAAACAATAATCCAATGAGCCATCTCAAGGAATTGGAAGAGCAAACCAATCCCAAACACAGCAGATGAAAAGAAATAACCAAAATCAGAGCAGAACTAAGTGAAATTAATGACAAAGGAATTATACAGATTAATGAAATAAAAAGTTGATTCTTTGAAAAAATGAACAAAATCAATAGGCCTCTGACTAGATTAACTGGAAACAGAAAATAAATGACCTTAATAAGGTGAATCAGAAATAAAAAAGAAGAAATTACAACTAATGGAACAGAAATGCAAAATATCTTTAAATAATTTTAAATTCTCTATGCACATAAACTTGAAAACAGAAGGAAATGGACATATTTTTGGAAACACACAACCTATGTAGGCTCAATCAGGAAGAACTAGAACTCTTCAACAAAAGAATATCAAGTAACCAGATTGAAGCAATAATAAAAATAAACTTCCCAACAAAGTTCCAGACGAGGTGGTTTTATAGCAGACCTACAAAGAAGAACTGGTACCTATAAGGCAGAAATTATTTCATAATACAGAGCAGGAAGGAATGCACCCCACCTATTCTATAAAGCCAATATTACCTTGATAAAAAAAGACAGAAAAGGAAAAATATGGCCAACCTACAGACATCATACTGAATGGGGGGAAATTGAAAGCATTTGCCTCTTAGAAGTGCAAACAGACAAGGTTGGCCACTGTCACCACTTCAATATAGTGCTATAAGTCCTAGCCAGAGCTTTCAGGTGAGGAAAGGAAACCCAAGGTATCCAAATAGGGGAAGAAGTAAAATTAGTAATCTTTGTTAATGATATGATCTAATTATCTAGAAAACCCCAAAGATTTTGCTAAGAGACTCCTGGAATTTATAAATAAATTCAGCCAAGTCTCAGGTTACAAAATCAAAAGCTTACAAATCAGTAACATTGCTACACACTAACAACAGTCAAACTGAGATCAAATCAAATACCTTTCTTGAGAGCAACAAAAATATAATAAAATAAAATGCCTAGGAATATATTTAACTAAGGAGATAAAACACCTCCACAGGTAGATTTCTAAAACACTAAGAAAGGATATCACAGAGGATGTGAACAAATGGAAAAACATTTTCCTGGATCAGATGAATCAACATTGTTAAAATGTCTATGCTACCCAAGGCGATTTACTGATTCAGTGCAATCCCCATTAAAATACCAATATTGGGAGGGAGTCAAGGTGGCTGACAGGTACCAGCCTCTGACAGAAGGTCCTGTCAGAGGAAAGGATAAAGTCCAGAAAACACCCAACAAAGTCGAAGACTGGGAGCCCAGCCAAGAGAGAAGAAGTTTCCAGTCCACCCTCCCCCCTTTGCCCGCAGAGATAGCTAGAGGAGACCCAAGAGCAGATCCACCCACCCTTGTGAGACCAAGCCCCTCTCCCAGTCCTTCACCAGGAGAACTGCTTGATCAACGCTTCCTACGTGCAGAATGATCCCCCCAGCCAGTGCATTCTGCACACAGCTGTCTCCCCAGCTGCTATCCCTACTTCCCAGGGCCTTGGTGGTGTGCAACCACCACTGACTCCTGCCAGGGAGGGCTGCATCGCCCTGCCCACTGTCCTTGCTTCCCGTGGCCTTGGCAGCATGCACCCAGGAGACAACTAGAAGAAGCCACTGGCAGTAGGGTTTTGAGGATGGTCTCTGAAAGGTGCAAATTCAGCATGGGGTGGAATCAGCTGAAAAACTCTGGTAATCAGAATAATCAGAGTAGATCAACCCCCTAAGGATGGATGGGGCAGACACAATTGAAGACCCATTCCATAAACAGATGTCTGAGATGTCAGAAATTGAGTACAGAATCTGGATAGTGAATAAGATCAACATAATGGAGGAAAGGAGGGAACTAGAATTTTTCAAAAGCTGTCCCAGGAATTCAATGATTTCAAAGATAAAATGATCGAAGATTACGATACACTGAAGCAAGAAGCATCCCTTAAAGATCTGAAGAGTATGGTTGAGTCCCTCGTTCAGAGAATGAAACAGGCAGAAGAGAGGATCTCTGGCAATGAAGACAAGACTTTGAACCTGCCTAAACTTCCAAAGATCATGACAAATGGAGAGCAAAAACAGATCACTCAGAGAGCTCTCGGATAATTTGAAGAAAATTAATATTCGCCTCATAGGAATCCCTGAAGGTGATGAAGTTGCTTCACAAAACACAGAGGCTCTCCTTCATGAAATTATGAAAGAGAACTTATCAGACATGCCAAGGGATCCTGAAATTCAGATAGCAGACAGCTTCAGAACCCCAGCACGACTCAACCCAAACAAGACACATCATAATCAACTTCACTAAAATTAACATGAAAGAGAAAATTCTGAAAGCAACTAGATGCAAGAACACATTAACTTACAAGGGGAAGAATATTAGAATGACTGCAGATCTCTCTGCTGAAAACTTTGAGACTAGAAGGGTGGTCATTGACCTTCAACCTCCTAAAACAAAACAACTTTCAACCCAGAATCCTGTATCCAGCTAAACTGAGTTTCATTTATGATGGTGAAATTAAATACTTTAACGACATTCACATGTTGAAGACATTTGCCATAACTAAACCAGCCCTCCAGGATATCCTCCATTATGACCAGCACAATCCTCCACCACGTAAATAAACCCACCCAGAAAATTTTGATCAAATTCCAATCTCCACAGTGACAAAAGGATCAAATATGTCCACTGGACCTTCAAAAAACTCGATACCCCAAAGTATACCAGGCTTATCAATAGTCTCAATCCATGTGAATGG